>JXSR01S065360.1:0-10872 GCA_000969725.1 Ophiothrix spiculata | reverse complement strand
AAAAGAATTGAAACTGGATACTAGAAACCCCACAGAATCTATTAGGAAATTGGCCAAGGCTGTGATGTTTGGTATGCATTTCACGTTAGATGCGTTGTCCTAGGAGGCTCTTGGCTCGCTATAAAGCACATGCTGGGATAGCTAGGGGGCACTGTGACCTCATTAACCAATCAGATTACTTGAATCATAGATTACCTGTCTATCTTACTGTCTTTTTATTCTAAACTTGAGGCAGTGACTTAATGATGTATGTATTGAAGACATTGATGGAATCACTAAGGATAATGAAAGAGAAATCATTATCGCTAAACTGCAAGATTGATCAGGTTATAGTTGTTTATTTATACCTGCTTTGCACTGAAGGGAAGGAATATATATTTCATAAAGATATTTTATTACTTGATCGTAAGCCAAGTTTTGACTTGTTAGTTGAAATATTTATGTGAAGAAGTAAGATCATAATTTTTCAATGCATGTTCCTTTTCCCCTCACCAAAGCATAAAATAAAGTAAAAAAGAATCTATTTGGGTATGCTTTGATCAACACTAAACATGCTAAATAGGCAGGAATTATTGTGGCTTTTCTTCTTCCGCAAGCAAGTAGTAGGACAAAAATGATGGAAAAACTGAAAATCTCTCAAAAACCTAAAAAAAAAAAGAAATGCGCTAAATTTGGATTTTTAAAAGCTATGCGCGTGGGAAGCTGAGACAGACTTTTTTTCTTTGGCCTAATCCAACTTACATGCGCAGTAGATACTGATGCGCAAGTCACATGTATAATGCACGCTGCGTCTCCTGCAGTTGTGCTGTGTTCATCTACCCTAAGCGAAATGTTAACCGTGCTAGCATGGTCAACCATGGTCAACCATGGTCAAGACATGGTTGACCATGGTTGACCATGGTCATCCATGATTGGCCATGGTGGCTTGACCATGGTCCACCATGGTCACCATGGTATACCATGCTTAAGCATGGCTGAGCATGGTCAGCCATGGTCAACCATCGTTGGAGTGTGTTTGACCATGGTCAGGCTATTTCAAATTGTGACATTGACCGTAGTCACCATGTCTGACCATGGTCACAAGAAAATCCATCATGTTAACCATGGTTGGCCATGGTCAAACAGATACAATTTATCACAACAGTTTTTGTATATTAAATCTTTTTATATAGAATTAGATTCACAAAATGTAAGTTATAATACACTTTCTTGTTTCATAACAAGAATGTAACCATGGAAAAAACTATGGAAAATATGACCATGGTTAAACATGACCATGGTTGACCATGGTTAACCATGTTTTTGAAAAATGGCACCACCATGGTCAGAAACAGCCCAAAGTGACCATCGTCAACCATGGTCAAACTCTGTATGTTTGACCATGGTTGACCATGGTCAAACATGCCTTTGACCATGGTTGACCATGGTCAAACATGCCAAGCTTTTGAACATGGTTGACCATGGTCAAACATGCCAAGCTTTTGACCATGGTGACTGGATGTGTTTGACCATGGCGTGCCATTTTTCAAAAACACGGCTAACCATGGTTTGACTATGGTCAAAACCCCATGGTTAACCATGGTTAAACCATGCTTTTTTCGCCTAGGACACATGCGGTTATCTGTATCAATTCACAGTGTGAAAAGGCCCCCCATTTGGTGTTGATCAAAGTATAGAGACGGAAACAGTGGAAATAAAAGCCTGCTGATGAATTGTACTCTGTGATTATTATTATTATATTATTGTCTGTTAAAGAATGTTCAATTAAATAATGTTCACTTGAGGAACGCTGATGGACAAATGGAAGGTTATTATTATAAAGACAATAGGTCTTCTAAGTAAAGATTTAAGTCTTTTTAACATTTTAAAAATGAAAAAAGGAAATGATATTTTTAAGAACATGCATGAAGTGTCTTGTTATATTCAATCAAGGCTATTAACAAACTAATCGATGTCTTGATGAAATCAACCAAAAAACAGTTGTTTTTCTAAAAACAGAAACTATCTTCGATTAAGTTTCCATTGACTGACCATTGTGTGTATTCTGTTATAACCTAATTGAAGCAAAGAGTAATGAAGCTGTGATTTGATTTTGCTGTTGACCCCAGTGATCTATAAAGCAGCGTTGTTTGCAAAGTACAAAACACTTGTCAAATGTTGCCTGAAGACTGGAAACATTCTGTATTATAGAACAGATCAGGTGCCTCCAGGTGTTAAGCATGGAGAAAAGAAAGTAATGCCAAAAATGTGTAGCATTTTGGACTCATTTTTGATCTAAACAAGATAACATTTTAGTTTGTGTGATTGAAAATAGTGGTGAAAATATTTGGCCTTTCTCCCACCCATACCGCCTCTCCTCTGAGCTTAGTTGCCAAGACAAAATTAAGTGAAACTTGAACAAATTTTTAAAAATTTGCATTCAAACAAGAAATGCAGTGGAACCTCGTTAACACAAAATCACCTGCAACAACGTTTTTAGTTTGTATTATCAGGATTTTGGGTTATCCAACTGAATTCACATAGAAAATTCACATTTGGGACCAAACCACCATTTTGTGTTATCAGGGTTTTCGTGAAAACAGATTTTGTGTTAACGAGGTTCCAATGTATTTGACTTTTAAGAGAGACTGAAAATTTTGGTTCTCATTTGAACAAATCAAATTTCAAACATTTTTTTGAAATATAGAATCAAGATTTATTTTTAGTCTCCTTCATCAGCTCTCAACAATATACATGTGAATCGGGTATATTTCCAAATGAAAGCAAAACAGCAATATTAATTTCCTTTGATTTAGGCTGATTTATTAATTTGATAAATTGGTTAAACTATAGCAAGGCTTATCACATTAATATGAAAAAAACCGGAGTATTAGTTCAACTTCAAAAGTACATTCAATGCTCCCTTTATTATAATCTGTTTGTGTTCAATGTTATCATTTCCAATTTATTCAAAAATAATTAACTCCCATGATCGTAATTTCCTTACAATGAAAACAATGTTGCCAAATTAATTTGTTTTCATAATGAATTTGAATAATGCATCAGTTCATTTCCACTCATAAACACAAACGATGCACTGAGTCGGAACATTTATTGCATGAGGGACAAAACAGTTGAATGAAAAAGAAAAAAAAGACTGGAAATTAATTGCATTTGCAACTTGTTTAAAGGTGGTGGTTGCTTTGAAAGTGATGTGCAGCTCCAATGGGTAGGACCATGTTTTTCATACATAGACCTCATTTTTGGCCTTAAAACTGATCCCTAAATTTGTGCTACATTTTAAAAAATGTGAGCGGTCAGTGGTCTCACAATGTGAAATTGTAGAAAATGACTCTGTATTTTGTGAAAAATCACTATACATAAGGACTATTTTGTAAAGGAAAAAATGTGTCCTTGCAAATAATCTAGAGTTCCAAGTCCTTAGCACTTTTCCACTATCCAAACCAGTGGTCGAAATAGAAATATATATTATGTTACATTGCACAAAATGAAACAATTAGTCACAAAACAATGCGTGCTATGAAAACAAATTATGTGCACAAAGCAAAGATAACATGTATTTGTGCATGTAAAACCCCTTATTTCGAACACTGATCCAAACCTAAGTTAGTACCACCCACTCTGGATTAGAAAGTATCTTTAATCAATATTACAATAATGTTAAAATTCTTGATCTGTTTTGTAATGTGATTTTCTAAAAACTGGGTCAGGAGATTTAATAAACGGAGGAAAAAAGGGCAGAAAACGTCACAGTGACAAGCTGACGTGCATTTTGTACCCGAGTCAAGATTGTATGAGTGTTCTACCGAAGACAGGTGCAGCTTGTTAGCTAATGCAATGACTTAGTGGGTTTTAATGGATGTATACATTTAAAGCCCTTACAAAAAGAGTTGCTTTTAGGGGCTTAAGTGTATTACAGCTGTGGGACCATATTGAAAATTTTCCACATTTTTATATATATACTGTAAAGCATGAAAATTTCGCTAGCATTTTAATTTCGCTAATTTCGCTAGCATCACAATTCGCTAAATTAAAATGCCGCTAAAATAATTGTTAACATAGCATTGAATATAAGATGATTCAAATTAGTGAAATTAAAATGCACCCAAAAAGTGAGGGTTTCAAAATTCGCTAAATTTTAATGCCGTGAAATTAAAGTGCTTTACAGTATTTATTTGTTTAAAGAATTTATTTTCTAAAAATATGTTTTCAAAACATTTGTGATTTTACTGATATTACACAAGTCAGTAATTAAATAAAATATTCTTATCAATGTCATTTCTCTCTTTTTCTTTCCATGTTTCCACTATATTGCTGATCCATTCTTGAAACATCAGGTAAGTCTCATTTAGAATATAAGGCGGAAAAACATTTCAAACTGTTGAAAAAAGTATAGTATTATACAACTACAACATGGTTTGAGGGGAAGTATCGCAAAATACTGTCCCCGAGGTGTTAGATGATGGAGACTCTCGCCGAGGGAGAAAGTCTCAATCATAAACTGACAGGCACATTAATTCAGGATGAATTGATCTAGAGTTTGAGTAGAGCTGCTTGTTCCCTAATCGTTTGTAACATACCAGTGCTTTGATGTGTATTTTTTGATTTTTTGCCAATATGTTAGCTTTATATGCATATTCAATCAATATATCTGCAGGTTGTCTTGTTAAGATCAAATTTCATGGCTGAAGTTTTGCTCTATTCATAGGCTTGAAGTCTTCTTTTTGGAACATGTCCCCTTAATGCGTTAAGCCAAAGCACTTAGATATGATTAACTTGTACTTGTTGTAGGCTTTGCCCTGTCTGAGTCAGAGTTTGGGATTATGCCATATGATTGACAGGTCTGTTGCCACGGTGATAGCGACGATGGCAGCCACGACTGGTGGATTCTGTGCCAGATTGAATCTGTGTGATTGGATGTGTTATGACGTAGTAGCTAGCTGTCATGGGGGTTCCAAGGGGTTGCTGTGAAATGAGAGGGGCCTATCTGGTCATGTTTTTCCAAATTGTACTTTATCATAGTTTTTGTATAGTAAGAAAGCTTGACCAGAGATGACAACATTACCAGTACATAAGTGAAGCCACTTGTTAAGTTAAGCAAACCATTTCTAAAGGTGCTTTCTCAGGTATTTGTTTTGTGATCAGGCTCTCTAAAAATAAATCTAAAGAAGACACTTGGCCAGTCATGACTGATAACTGATATGGCTCATTTTACATTGGCATAGCCAGGGGGGTGCGGAAGGGGCGCGCGCACCTCGTGGTCTACACAAAAAAATAGGAAAACATTGAAAAAAGGATACAGTAGTCCTAATTACTGCTAGTAATACATTTGGCGACCTGTCCAATACAGGCAGGTACCCCTAGTGACCCCAGAATCCATCGCCGTTTTGGACTAGGTTTTTTTGCGCACCCCGGGGTACGCAATCCTGGCTACGCATATGTTTTATGCCATCTCCCAATAAACAATGACAATGTGCAGAAAAAAAATATTGCTGATTATTACTTGGCCTATAAGCCCTTGGATGTGAATATTCCCCATTTGCTACCCAATGTGCTTGGGTTACCATAACAAGATAGATATAATTCTTGCCCAAGGATGAATCAGAGTCCTGGTGATGTGATGTGTCATAATTTTTCCAATTTGCACATAATGAAATAAATACATTATAACTATAATTTTCCTATGTTTGCATGATATGATGTGTTGGCTGTGGAATTTTCCAGAAATTAGTCCAAATAATTCAAGCAAAAATTCTTTTTAAAATACTAAGATGCTCAATGCACTTGCTTCCTTTCAAAATCTTTGTAATAAAATCAGGATGTATGTACATTTCTAACCCAATTTCTGGTTTAACCCAAGTTTAAATTGTGTATTCTTGTTAAAATTTGATGTAATCTATTTGAAGTTCCAAATTGTGTTTTCAACTGAACTAGCATCTAATATGCCCATTCATACACTTCCATCATGCATGCAAGCTAGTGTATAGAACCATGATGCATATATAAGTATCAGCGATATCATTCCTGTTTGGCAACTTGAATGTCGGTTTCTATTTCCCAACTCAGCTATATGATTTAGTTAACACGCCGTGATGATCTGATTTCCCCTTCAGATTTTATCTCTAGCTCTAGTAGTAATTTAAAACTGTGCTGGTCATTCTAGAAAGTAGCAGTGCCCTGGATTTAGGTTGGTGGTAAAAGTAGACTTCTGTTGGCAGTAACGACTTGAAAATTCATTACCATCCTTCCCCCTGCTCCGTTCTACTGCAGTGAAGGTGGTGAGACTCGCCAGATATTGGGTTTAACTACACAGGAGCACGGAATGTACACCATGTACATTCAACTCAATACATTCGTGCGCTCATACACTGCGTATATGTGCACATTGACATGCGACTTGTTAGTACACATAGGTATAACGCGGGCGCAAACACATACGCGTAGTTGAATATTGCAGCGCTAATCCACATGTCGTTGACGCATCATCGTGTAGACATGATCTTTACTCCAGGAATGCACATCGATGTACATGGATGTACATTCCAAGCTCTTGTGTAGTTTGCCCCATTCACTGAATACAGCACCCAAGAAGGAGCATTTGCACAGAGGACCAATGACTCCAAACCACAGAGAAATTAGAGTAAAGTTCCTTGCACAAGGAAACAAAGAGACTTTGGTCGGACCGGGGCTCGAACCATGAAGTTTACAGTGGAGTGCAGCCCGACAAGCGATTGCCACAGATCTGAGATGGACTAATATGCCAGAATTTGATTCTGAATATTTAATGATTGCTAATGGCACAAATTGCTAAGACCATGAATTAAACAAAGACTTGTTTAAGGACTTCGGCTTCACCATGCAACCAGATTGGTACACCCTGTTGTTACAGGGTGTTCAATTATGTCATGTCTGCCTCATCATCTTCCCCCCACTCGTTTTTTTTTTTCTTCATCTGATGCTAACCATAGCAAGAGATGTATGACCTCGTTGCTCCAGATCAGAGCAGTTTTAATTACATCCCAGTCACAAAAAACAAGTTTTGTAACGGTTTTTGTGATTGGGAATGCTCCCTTAGGACTTGTGATAGTCAGAATCACAAGACAAGATAATGAAGATGAGATTCACAGACTAATTGCAAGAATTTGAGACAGAGCTACACTTACAGTATACAGGCCACCTGATAATGTTGCTTGCTGTCATATAAAGCAGTTTCCATATCTCTATTTTTATAACAAGTGTAAAGAGCTATCTAGCTCAAATCAAGAGGCAATGCAAAATATTACACCAAACTGGACCGCAGAGGAAATAGCTGCCTCGTGAAACATTTGGCAACCAAATTATTTACTATTATACAAATATTGACTGCTTTGAGGAGCATGGTTAAAGTTATTTTCCCGAGGTGATCTCAAAACTATGAATATGCCCAAAGCGAAGCTTAGGGCATTTTCATGGTTTTGAGATCACTGAGGGGAAATAATTTTAACCGTGCCCCGGACAAAAAGCAGTCAATATTCGTTTTATATACAAAATATATAGATTTTTGTCATCTGGTTGGTTAAAAGAACCATTTTAGTACTATAAACGCCAGCTGATAATTCACGATATATGTTTTTCCTTTCAATGCTGACCGCGCCGTATTGTGCGTGCAGGATAATTAGCTTACGCACTTATGCAGCACGTGTTTGATCATATGCGTATAGTAGCGCGCGTGAAGCTCGAGTTACACAGGGCAAAATACATTGAGCGGGCCTAGTGAAAGTGGCTTGACATAGTGATAACTGGATTGGGGAGCGGAAGGTCCCCGGTTCGAATCCAGGTGAAATTCCATGATTGTGTTTACTTGCAAATTTCACAGGAGAAAGTTGTTCAAAAGTGTTAGGTTAATGCCCGGGGGTTAATGATCAATTTAACATTTCAAAAAATTGGTCAAATTGGAAGTGGTCAGTTCCATGATCAGTTCTGCCGTAAAATCCTCAAAATTATCACCTCTGTATTCATTATAGTCATCGGCGCAATCACATGCAAAGGCAGCTATTCCATTGCATTTCGTTTTTCCTTGTTGAATGAAATCAATACATCCACATGCCTTGGGCAGACAGGTAAAGTGATGAAAACTCCGTTTACCCAGACACATCAGCCAGCTCACTGGGTCATAGCACTGACACACTTTTGTAGCAGGGATATTAAAGGTGCACTGGACATGTTTTTTTTTCTTTAATTCAAGATTCTAGATTTTTAGAAGTGGACATTTTTAGTATCACGAAAACTAAGGTGTCCTGGACACATCAGCTATACTCAATGAACAAGGGTTTAGCTAGGATTTGAAAGTAGGAAGTCCAAATTCCAAGGCCTGGCAAACAGGCCGACTTCAACCAAGACATTGTGAAATCAGCAGGATTAATATTCATACTTGACAAAGAAGACGTTGATTAAGTTATACCAACATTTCGACCTTCCGGCAAATGAACGAAGACACAACGCAGTATAAAGCTCATTTTGATGTCCACAAAGTACATAAATTGATCAGATTTTGTGATGATGATGATTATTGAAGATAAATTCTAACATTCAACATTTCATTTTATATGGTAAAACGCATTTTTGGACGCCTAATTAGACGGCCTTTGCATTTTACAGGGCGTCAATTTTCGTGATCAGCCGTCCAAATGACGGTTGGACGGCTGTCTGGCGAAACCCGTGTCACTGGATCACTGCACAACTTTTACAGCAGGGATATTAAAGGTGCACTGGACATGATTGCATCTTTCACAATTTTTCTCTATTGGATATTTGGACATTTTTGAGAATTTTAAAGGGACAGTGGACATTTTCAGCATTATGCAAACCAAGTTTGCTAAGCTGGGTTAACTGGGTCACAACAGCACTGACACATTTGAACCACAGAAATATTGAAGAACTCTTGATACATATAGCATCATTCATATATTTTGTCTTGTGGAGATTTTAACACTGTCAGGTGTCTCGATAAAAAGATTGCTTAGACTTATATTGCAGGGAAGATATCAAACTTGGCGCCCATTTTATTCTGGCATGGTGATCAAAATGGGGGAGGGGTTAAGATTATTCATTTGCTGATAATGTAGCTCTCATTGTGGTGCAATTGGTAAATATTGAAGACATGCACTTATCTTTGCAATTATACTTTTAGTATTTGCATCCCCAGGATTTGCATACCATTTTCACATAGTGATATTTGCGTTGTTTGCCTCTGCACAACCGAATTACTACACTTGGTGGGAGGGACTCTGGTGGCCCTGAATACCCCAATTGGCCGTTGACGATAATTATGTAATATGAAGTTATGTCAAAACGCGTCTAGTCACCTTTAAGGTAGACTTTTAAGCAAAGTTATCTGATTAAACATCCATGCTTTGATTGGTTTGAAATAATTTAATGATAACAACGATAGATTAGGAAGAATCAGGGGAAGTGCAACTATGTAACACTCTCACTTCCTTTGAAAATGAAACTTGGAATTCTAATCAAAAGTATGCAATATTTTGACATGTAGGCCCAATTTATAATTTATGTTTAGAAAATCCAACATTTTGCCTGGCATAAGTTCATGTTATGTCTAGAGGTAACGTCCTGGTGCTACATACCATTGGGGTCAATGACCTCAGAATGGTACTGGTTTTCCATAAACATTGTTCTCAATTTCTCTATTTTAAGCATAAAGTTTGAGATGTTTTATAATACTTACTTGTGAGACACCGAAGAAGCAAAAAGTTTTAAAAAAATTGTCATACTTAGGAGAAAGGAAATTGTTTAGGTTTTGAGTTTTATATTCCTTGAGGTGACATTGAGATTTTGTTTAATCTTGTGATATTTACTTGCTAACGTGCAGGCTATTCTTGGCTGCTGTCGCCAGAGATTCTAGAATGATTGAAAAATGAAACCATACGTTCTTTTTATGTAACTTGTGCTATATGATAATCGGGGTTAATTTTTGATGGGATTTTGTGTGGCTCAGTTTTTATGTTAGATTAGATTTAGGACTCTGCTGAGAATTGACAAAAATTGATCTCCATTCTAGATGAAAGGCTCTGTCATATATCACTGTACATAGAGCTATACGTGCACCTAACTTACTTAATCCCACTATTGTTTTAGTTTATACATTGTTGTTCATCATGTGTTCATTAGAAGTATGTTCAATACGTTATCCAAACGTGTTTTTTTCCGTTATGTATATGTTCTATTCGTTATGGTGGTCCGTTTTGGCACACGTTCAGTACGTGAAACTTTTGTATGTTATTCTTATGTTTGGTCTACTATACGATGATCTGTGACAGAGCTTAAAGATGAGTATGATCAGCTGATAATTGTTGATTGAGCGAATATTGCTATGGATTGACATCACGAAACCCAGCCACCTGTAGATATGACATAACTTATCACAAACCTGAATGCCGTTGCAATTTTCTGACATAACTCTACGACCCCTTGCTATCATCAGCTCCATGAAACCCTGGGAAACTCTCAGAAGGGGTAGGAAGAGGCCAAACATTCTCAAGTTAAATATTTACAGTGACTTGAAGATGACCTGCTGTTTTCTTACAAGGTATACATCATGTGATTTATCTGGCAAATATACTGAGATTTCAGCAAATTGTAACATTCTGTATCAGTCTTTTAAAATCGTGTTCTTTAAAAGATAAAACCCTTTACTCCAGGTATTTGAAATAACATTCAAGATTTGCATGTTCCTGTACTTTTGGAAATGGTGAAAGAGTCAAGATCGTAAATGAAATTGCAAGAGATGCTTCGATTCTGGTGTCAAGTGGAAGTTTCTTGAAGTCAAATGCCTTGCCACTCTATTCCTTCTGGTGACTCTGAAAAGATCACTTA
>JXSR01S065357.1:137374-148646 GCA_000969725.1 Ophiothrix spiculata | reverse complement strand
AATCGAAAAAAATATAAAAAAATCAAAATTGCCTTCTAACTTGCAAAGTCGAAAACCATGTCCACGCACACCTCAAAACTCTCGTGCGTATGTAGAAAACACCTGCTCGTACTTGAAAACACCCGCGCGTACCTCCAAACACGCATGCGTATTAGAAAACATCTGCACGTACCTTTAAACAAACGTGCGTATGCGAAAATACAAGAAAACACCAGTGCGTACCTCCAAACAATCTTACGTACGAGAAAACACCCGCGCGGTAAATTCTAAATACGTGTGCGTACTTGAAAACATCCGCGCGTACCTCCAAACATGTTTGCGTACGAGAAAACATCTGCGCGTACCTCCAAATAATCGTGCATACGCGAAAATACTTAAAAACACCCACGCGTACCTCAAAACACGTGAACATACTTCAAAAGACCCGCGCATACCTCTAAACATGCGTTGCTACCAGAAAACATCTGCGCATACCTCCAAACATGCGTGCGTACGCGAAAATATTTGAAAACACATGCGCGAATTTGAAAATATCCGCGCGAGCTTCAAAATACGCGTGCGTACTAGAAAACATCTGCGCGTACCTCCAAACATGCGTGCGTACGCGAACATACTTGAAAACATCCGTGCGTAACTCTAAACACGCGTGCTTACGAGAAAACATATGCGAGTACGTCCAAACATGCGTGCGTACGCGAAAATACTTGAAAACACCCGCGCGTACCTCTAAATGCGTGCACGTACTTGAAAACATCCGCGCGTACCTTCAAACACGCGTGCGTACGAGAAAACATCTGCGCGAACGTCCAAATATGCGTGCGTGCGAGAAAATACTTGAAACCACCCGCGCGTAACTCTAAACACGCGTGCGTATTTGAAAACACCCGCGCTGCAAAACTTGGGTCCCTAAATGGCGTTATCTTAACCTGATTTAGAAATCTGGGATTGAAAACCATAGACTCCCCCCTTAAAGATTATATATAATTTTCTGGGGCATTTTTACTCTAGTTGATTTTTGTAACTTGAATGTCCAATGTCCAAAATGAATATCCATCCAATTTCACCGTGCTTGGAAAAAGATGTGTGTCATGGATCTCGACGGAAGTCGAAGGATGATGATGTTGAAAATGATAAGTGGACCCATTGCTGATCATTCTTTCTCTTATAAACATTGTTTTCATTAAAACATAGATAGACATATTCTGATAGTTAAACTATGCTATTGGAAAGCTTAAGATATTAAGAAGAGAACACGGTTTGAGTGACATTTAAATTTTTATCTTAACCGAGAAATTGCAATTTCAGACTAGACAGATCTTGTGGGAAATTATCAGTCAGCTTTATACATCCATAGAGTATAAGTTTTGTTAATTAAGTTACTACTTCTCTTTGTGGGATTTGAATTGTATAGTAACAAATAAAAAAAAAGATTGTCAGGATGTTTTAAGTTGAATTCTGACATTTGGAGGATCAATTATCATGGATGTTATGACAGGTTTTGATGTTTTACATCGTAAATACTTAGAAAATTGATTGGTACCAACCATACGGATATAAAAATTTAGAAATTGAATCAAAGATTTTCTTATGAATTGCAAGATGAAAATGAAATGAAATGAAATGCAAATAACATTGACAGAGAGTTTGTAATAATGTGAAAGTAAATATATTAAATTTGGGTTTTAGGTTTTTCTTTAACAGTTTTCTGATGTGACAAGTTTACGCTAAAGAAAAAAATGCTGACAGGAAGAAAGCTTTGTTTTTGAGAAAATGAAACCCTTCATATAATCTATTCAAATAATTCTAGGAGAAAGTTCACGATGACCTTGCAACTTACAATATCAAATTGTATTTATACTGAAAACACTTGTGAGTGAATTGTTTACTTCTAACGGCAGCGTACAAATCCAATTACACTTTTGTCCTCGCCGACTCATCCATCACTACATAATAACGTGAAAAGCAATGTGCTTAATAAACCCAAGGTATAAGTCAAATATTCAACAACATTTGCCATCAATGAATATATTCCAATTTATTTCTTTAATCAGTAGCTTCTCCATCTTACCAGGACACAGATTTAATAGATATCAAATCTGATTTCTGAGATATTTATATGCTTACAGACATGAACACCTACGCATGGTCTAAGTTGATTTGTTATCCCATTCTACTCAAGTATTACACGCAAAGTGACCTCCTAGGTGAAAATAGTAATACTTAAGTAGATTTTTGTACTTTAAGAAAGTTCTACAAATAGGCAGAGAGAATCTAGTATAGTGATAAAATTTGAAGTTTAAACTTGGACTTGCCCTTCTTTAAATTTCATTTTAAAAGTGCAAGCTTGACTGGAGACTATTTTTAATATAATTGATATTTTTTAGCAACATTCAATTCCAAGTTGTTAGGGAAATAGAAACATTCATGTTTCAAATAATAAGGTTTCAATTTAAATGCTAAAATGAAGAATAAAACACTGCTTTTTAAAAATATTTTGAGATACAATTTGTAATTTCATGTCAATCTCTTCAGAAATTTTTCCAAGATATATAAATCTTGTATTGTTTATATTGTTTAGCAATCTGTATCATTTATACTTACATGCTTGAGAAAAGTTTGATTTTTCACAAGGCTCACATTTATCTGGACAGAAGAGTTTTGAGAATTATTGCTTGCTATAAATTTTATGCTGACAAAATCCTTTGGACAAATGGAAAAAAACAAAAAGTAGGTCAGCAAGATGCAATTATTTGTGCCAATAAATGAAGGAAGCCAAATTTGTCGTCATAAGTGTTTTACTTCCAAGGGTTTTAAAATTTCATAATTTCAATGTTTCTCAGTCAATTGTCCGAGAGCTTGTTAACAAAATCTTCAAATTACGTTTGCGAGTTCCATATTGGTGCACAAGCCATTTTTTTTTAGGTGAGACAATACTTATTTTTTGAGTCTTTGTATCAATATAGATATAAGATACCATAAAGCTCAAGTGTATAAGACTTGTTTTAAATTCTTTGACAGTTTTAGATTGTTTCATTTTTTTTGTCCAGAGAGTTCCATAGACCTGGACCAGATGTTAAAATTGATCAGAGAAAAATTTCTTCAAATCATGGATGCTATAATTTTGGTATTTCTTGTAGTATAATATAACTGAACAGAAAACAACAAAGCATATACATGTACAAAAATATCTGAGGGCATGATGTATAAGTATTTTGATCAATTAAATGCATTTTCTTGTAAATTCGACTATGACATTTATCTTACAAATTTACTGCAAAGTGATGTGGTTTTATTGACTTTACCAAAGAAAAAGCACCGGGATGAGGATACATTCACATAAATCTGTATCCATATCAAAATTGATCGCAAATTGTGGTTTATATATCATTTGGTTGGAATACTTTATTACCGAATTTTCAAAATTTGCTCGTTCTAAATTTCTATGACAAGAAAAATCCTTTGCAGATTATACTGGTTAAATGGAGAAAAACAGAAAGCCTTATTAGAAATAAGTCGGCAAGCTGCAATAATTTGTGTCAATAAAAGAGAAAGCTTAAGTGTTGTCGTCATAAGCGAGTCTCATTACCATTATGCGCCAGTAAAGATATTTTGCTCACAGAACTGAAGGAAATATTATTATCTACATGAATGCTTCACATACAGCCTTGATGCAAAATGAAAATTTTCAGTATTGTAGAGTTTCATTAGGGAGTGAAATTACTGGGTTATTGACCTAGTAACGATAAAAATATTATGGGATGTGATATTAGGAAAATGAAAAACAAATTGTTATGCATTTGTTATAACAAATGCATAACAATTTATCTTGTTTTTATAAATGGAACCCCTATCACATTTTAATTTATACTTCATGAATTTTGTATTGCAAAATTGCACTGCCTCAGATAATGATAGTATGGCACATTTGTCCTTCCAGTTTATTATAAAATGTATCTCAATATTTGTTGCATTCAGGAAATCCATCAAAGTCAAATTGGCTTAGTTGAAGGGGCCTCGGGCAAAATGCTTAGATTTTTTATCAAACTTTTTTTATGTTCCAATACAAAATATTTTTCTTCTTTTTTTTTCTCAGCATTCAGGAAATCCATCAAAGTCAAATTGGCTTAGTTAAAGGGGCCTCGGGCAAGATACTTACATTTTTTTATCAAACATTTAAAATTTCAATACCACATATTTTTTTCAGAACTCATGTAAAGTTTTAAGGCTGAAACGCTTTCATTTAAGAGATGCAATTGAAAATGTGTTTAATTATGACAAAAATAAAATTATTTACTCAGTAGATTAAAGCAAACAGTAAAATACAAAATAGGCGTGGATATCTAAAACATGTTTCTGTTTAAGAGTAACAGCTATCAAATTCACCATTAACTCCATAAGAAACAATTTATACTATATCATAATAAACTCTAATGCACTGACCTACTCTTTCACATTCCCTAAGCTGTAGCAACAAACTTTCATAACATACAATGTGTCAAATAATACATGAAATAAGTCAACCCAAAATAATTAAGCCTCCATCCATATACATCCCTTAGCAAACACAATAGTACCAAACAGTCCTACAAAATACATTGACTATTTTAATGCAGCGCCAGTTAGTTATATAGCACTTGTGCTCTAGTTGCCTTTGAAGCACATGTGCTCTAGTTATGTATTAAAGCTTACTTCATGATTCAGCATCTCCGGTGTGTGGTTGTGAGTTCAGTGTCTCCCGAGTTATTTCCTTAATATTGGCGCAGCATCAGTACCTTATTGATTCAACTATGTACAATAAAATCCTGCAATAACTTTTTCATATGAAATCAACAGTAAAACACATGACTTTTCTATCCTTTATATATGATATGAAGTGAGTTGAAATTCAACAGAGTGCCATATCTAATGTGTTTCTGTCACTCAAACATCACTCAATTACATTCCTCCCTTTAATATGACAATCTAGCTACTTGAAAAGTGATAAAAACTTTATTATAAAGCTAAAAAAAGAAACCAAAATGATTATTTGATAAAAAATATCTACAAGTTGTAGAAACATTAAATGTTAAAAACCTTTTGTAAAAGGGCATTTAAAAGAGTATTAAACAGAATCTTTATTTAGCATCTCAGTAAGATTTGCAATGTCTACCAACACTTTCAAAAGGGAGTGTCTGATCCCACATAGTTAGCGTAAATTTTGCACTTTACTGAATTATTCAAGCTTACCAAATTTATTGGTTACCAAGAAAACTGAACCATATACAATATTATACAAATATTTAATGCCTAAGAGTGCAATAGTACAAAATATATCATGAGGTCAAATTTGGACTTTTCTATTTCACGAGGCGTAGCCGAGTGAAATGGATCAGTCCAAATTTGACCGACTGATATATTTTGTACTATTGCACGTGCATAGGCATTCAATATTTGTTTTATATCATGATATCACAGAGGTTTGTTTCATGCCGTGCAATAGAACAAACTATTGCACGGCTCAAATCACTGTAATCATGATATAAAACCATATATGCATGTTAATGCATGTGAACCATATAACCATATAACCATATATGCATGTTAATTTAACTAAAAGATATTACAAGGGGGATGAATCTGAAATTTACATACCATATTTAATGTTTTAAGCAGTCATGTACCACTGGCATTTTGCATGTATACAAATATTCAATATATAAAAGTACAAAGTGTATGTAGCATATTCTATGTGGAAAGGCCATCAGTTTAAGATCACTACAGAATACTTCTGATGGTAGAAATATATTGAAATGTAAACAAGGTTTGTAGGTATCGATACACTATAATGAAGTAAATTTTGATACATGAGCGCAAGAGCCATAGAACCTAAGGTTATTTCTTGAACCGTGCAGAATTGCTTTGTAGGCATTTTGTAGCTAAGTACTGATCTATCTTATAAATCATGCACATATTTCCATAATCTAGTGTTGCTTCAAGCTAAGCTTTGTAATTAATCTCAGTTTGGTGCTCCTTTATAATGCAAGACACCAACTTTTATCATAGGCTTACTAAATACTAGCAAGTAATGAAAATATTTGCAAACCGACTTAAGATAGCTTTAACGGCTACGGTGTCGATGTCCTGCGCAGAATTTGTTCAAAATTTCATAGAATGTGCAGAATGATGAAAATTCCAAAATTGGCCAACTATTATAAAACTAATTAAATCTTACCATTGAAGGGTTTTCTTTAAAAGGCAATATGTTTTGGTTCTCATTCCCAAAAACTATTTACTTTATAGCTAATTTTCTGACATCTGTAAATAGTTGTTCAAGCTACCTTAAAATTGACATTAACTTGACCATCAAACCTAGCAATTCTGGCACGATACTTAAGTTCAAATCTGTTGTAAAATATCTCATTAAAAAATTTATTTTTCAATAGTTACAAAATCATTATGACAAAAGTTCTTTCGTCATTAACAATTTAAACAATCAATTTGGTCTTTCCCCACAAAAGAGACCTGTCAATCAAAGTAAGTGATAGTTTATTGTTTTCTACCAGAATAAGCAAAAATGCTTTTGCTCATATGTTTACTTTTCTTTCATGCACGTATACTAAATAAGCATTTCTTAAGCACTTTTCTATTCAGGTCCACACTGGAAATAAACAGTAACATAGAAAATAAATTTAAACCTAATTTCAACAATGCTGCTGATTTTAGCTGATTTTGTTGCATTTCTGTTAATCATTAATGATACTTATATTATCTGCTCAAGTCACTCCAATGTAAGGTAGCTATTAATGTGTAACTCACATATAGATCTCAAGCAAATTATTATGGAGTACAAACATGATGTTTCTTATAAAATGACTCTAAAGTAAACATCAGTGTATAAAAGACTCAATACTTTGTCTATCACGCTGAAAGCAATTTATCCTCCACACCTGAGCTTACTGGGCTTCAAACATAGCCGGCTTTCTTGGAACTACTTAAACACTAAAATCTAAGTATGCATAATGCTTAAACTAACTGTAAATAACTTGACGGATAAGACATGTAATATTGCTTTAGGGCTATGTAAGATTGTACCTGGATTTGAAATCACAAGCACTCCCAGGGGTTCCAGGTTTAGCTTACACATCTGATGTTGCAATGTACAAGATGAACATTTGGCTTGAGACAAATTCTTAGGCCTCTTATTTTTACTATAACTCAGGTTTTTGATCAATAACTAGCAGTCCCTTTTT
Source organism: Ophiothrix spiculata (assembly GCA_000969725.1). Lineage (NCBI taxonomy): Eukaryota > Metazoa > Echinodermata > Ophiuroidea > Amphilepidida > Ophiotrichidae > Ophiothrix > Ophiothrix spiculata. Next base: position 141,417 of record JXSR01S065357.1, on the reverse strand, counting down.
ATTGTATATGGCAATTGTATATATGCAAATTTGACTTGGTAATAAAGACCAAGTATAACAGGAGAGAAAAATTATGTACTGGGTAAGATACTTAATAACTTTACATTTAATTAACTTAGACAATAACTTCCTCACACCTTTTGGTTATTCTGAGAAGGCTTTAATCAATTTTAAAATGGAAAAGTCCTTGCCTATTATATTAATGAGTTGGTGTAATTGATTATTCTTCCACCTTATTTTATACAGTACTACTACAAGGAGATACATTTCATTAAGAATAATCACTGTGGTTAAATCAATTTCAATTATCTGTTCAAGTTATCCATGTAACAATTTCAACTGAGCTATTTTTACTACAATAGATCCTTGAGTCTCTGAAAAAATTAGTGCAATGTTGTGATTTCATCAATTTTTTTACGCAAGCGACCAATCTACACCTGTACATTTTACAACATGACAAACAGATAATTTGATTACAATCTTGTGTTGTTAGTAGTATGTAGCAAACAGTCAAAATATATTTAATTTTTGAGACAAAATAATATAAATACAATCTTCTCCATCATTACAACTGTGAAAACCACCAGAATGTCATTTGTAGCAGCTGGAATTAATTGACATGAATGACATGAACCTGTTTATTTATGTCACATGAAATTGAAAGAAAAATACTGACATTATTAATAATGCTCTGGTACTGGAAATATATGTCGAACACTGACAAAATAATCAACATTAAAAAAAAATAATAATGATATCATCTCTTATTTACAAGGCATACAAAACCTATATGCATTAAAAAAACCTCAAGTATTTTACAAGACCTAATTTTGTGATTAAGAAGATAATAATGACTTTTTTAATTTAAGTGATTTTTTTTTATACTTAAGATATGAAAGCATATATTCCTTTTTGCCAATATCTTTAAAAGCATTCAATTAGGTGCAAATATCTTCCAAGGATAACACACTTAATGTTATCACACTCACAACTAACTGGTGCATAATTCAACAGCCTGGTTTTCTACAACATATGTACCTTGCCCCAGAAACCTAGACGACAGGTATTGATGTACAACATAAATGTGGGTGTCTAGTACAAACATGTCATAATCAAATGAACTGAAAACCTTGAATATGTTTGTGTGAATTGCTATCGGAAAATGAATGTGAAGTCGCAAGGTTGCATTCAGAGATACAGCCTACTTAATATGACATAAAACAACAGAAAATACAAAAATATTTGCAGAAAACATAATGTTACCAAGACAAAGAGCAACATTCATATATGCTTCATTTGTAAAAAGCTTATTATTTTGAAAATCTACCTAGTCTAATTATATCTCAGATTGCAACTTTACACTCATTTTGACATGGCATCTCGTATCATACAAAACATCTTATCAGAATACATAGATGACATCCAAGTATGTGACAAGGAGAAACTTTGATTAATAAAGACAAGAGCTGACATTTCTTTAATGAAAGAATTTTCATTATTACAGTTTCTGATAAGAAATGCAAAATGATAACATACATGAAGAATAACAAATATTGAGATGAGTTTTAAAATAAAGTGGAAGGACAAATATGTGATACTATCGTTATGTGAAGCAACTCAATTGTCAAATCAAAAATTAACGAATAATAAATAATAAATTAAGAATGCGATAAGGTTTAAGTCATACAATATTATATATTACAAATACTGTTTTCCCTTTTCCTAATATCACATCGAATAATAATGCTGACAATTTTCATTTTGTATTGAGGCTGTATACAAAGCACTCATGCAGATAATATTTCCTTTAGCTCTGTGAGCAAAATATCTTCACAAATGCATGGATATTTCGAAAAAGTTGCTAATTTTATATTTCGAACTGTAACACAGTAACACAAGAATAAGGATCAATATGAGGTATTGAGTTTAGTCACTGAAGAGCGCAGTTTTTCAAAAGCATGCATCATTGGTGTCTAAGCATCATCCATATCAAGATACTGATTGTTTTCATTTATTTTATTAATAATGAGAAACAACATAAAATGAGAGTAACGGCATTCATTTGGTGGATATTTCTAGCGTTTAAGACACGGTGAAGGTACAGTGCAAAAAAGAAATTTGCAACTTTTTTGAAATGACCTTGAGGGTTTCAAAATTCTGGCCTTATGCCACCTTCTCAATATCATTCTTTTGTTGTATTTTACTTAAGTATTTTTTGACTGTACTTCCTTTGTTAAGTGTACTTGAAACTTGAACTTGAATCTTGTCTTCTTGTAGATACATTTAGTATTTGTAGCGAGTTTTGTGTCATATTATGATAAGTTTAATATCAGTTATTTCAGGTATTTTCAATTTATCACTTTAATTTTACCTTTACGATTGTTATGTAAAGGCACTGGATAGTAAGCATGGACACCTGATAGTTTGCTAAGTTCATAAATTGTCAGAAAGAGTCTTTTTTGGATTTTTCAAATCCCAATTTTTACCACTGAGTAGAAAAAATTGACCGTTCTTACCCTCTAGCGTTAAAGTGTGGTGTTTGTACAATCCATAGTAATTACACATGTTACCTTTTTTTTGTACAACCATTTTGTTATTATTGCTTTATTTAGGCCTATTCTATACTTATAAGAATAACAGTGTTTATGGCATGATGGGGGGAGTTAATTTTCTGGTTTTTGGTTAAATTCCATTTGTTAAAGAAAGGTCTATTGTGAAGTGTAATTTATGAATCAGGAACAGTAGAACAATAAACCAATTAACACTTAATTATAGAAACAGTTGCTGAAACCAGTACCACAAACTATTATGACAGTCATAAAGCTTTTCATCCAATTAACACTAATATATATATATACATGGCTACAGTAATAAACTTTGCTGAAAGACTTACAGTAAGACATTTAGCCTAGCTTATTCTTTTTTAACACAATGTTTGTGCATATCTAATGAGCCTTTAATTGACCTGTGTCCACCTTGAAGCAGCCTTGGAGTTCTTGCTTAAATAGAATGGAATAAAATCATGACCTGATAGGCTTTGTATGGTTGCTTCCAGCATGGACGTCTTAATTTTGGAATGTGTACGTGTGAAAGCTAAGGAGTAAGTAACTATTGTTCTTAATTCGTTTTAAAGTAAATTATCAGAAGCATATAGTTGTAGATCTGTACAATGTATATATACAATACCAAGTTCTGTAACTTCTATAAGTTACAAATTAATGATATTTTATCATTAGGCCAATATTTGCTCGAGACACTCGAGCAAATGACTTTGTTTTTGTGGTAGTACCACAGCCAGACATTTCAGGTAAGCCTATATAAATATCAAAACATACAGACTTTGCACATGTTTTGATAGAAAATTGAAATATGCAGATAAAGAATCCAACAGGTAAATTTATGTCTCCCACCAAAATGTTCCAAGCCATGTCCAATTTGATATTGTGATTTTCTGAAGGGCACAACATAACGGAGTCACAGCTGTAAAGATGTTTGTAATAGGATAAGCCTCCGTGGCTGCAATAACAATGGGTCATTCTGTTTAGGTGATTTTGCCATTATTAAATTCTCCCAGTTTCTTTATATATAAAAATGCCTTTGATAAGGTACTCTAAAATTCTAATATAGTGTACAATTTCCCAGGTCTTGCAATGTGTAGACCATTTTATACGATGTCTAAGAGGCGACTGCCTAATGAATCTTTCCTTTTTACATCGTCTCTTGGGAATAATATATATCATCATGATAGTATTAATAAATATCACCAAGAATTTTGAATATATTTGGAGATACATGAAAGCATTCTGAACTATGTAATTAAGAATTGTGTTATGAAATACACTTTTTGAATTACTATAAATGTTACGTTTGATGATAAAATTATGCAAAATATAAAGGAATGTGCGACACTTATTGCTTTAAGTGATTGCATATAGTGACTTTGCGGCCAATGTGTGTCACTATTAAATGATGCATAGCATACAGACTGTAATAAACCGCATCATCTGTTATGGATACACAGGCTGGTCAAGTGTGGCAATGGA
>JXSR01S065357.1:94318-106804 GCA_000969725.1 Ophiothrix spiculata | reverse complement strand
ATAATCTTAAACGAGTTTAAGGTCTTGATTTTAATTACGCGCTATAAAGTAAGTAAGCTCGTACGAGCTTGGTTTATGTTAAATGAGCAAAGTCATGCATATAACATTCACATACGAGCTGAAAACGAGCTTGTATTGGCTCGTTTTTGTGGTTACATTTTCGTAAGGGTGAAACCAGTACCACAAACTATTATGACAGTAATAAAGGTTTTCACCCAATTAACACTAATATATATATACATTGCTACAGTAATAAACTTTGCTGTTTGACTTACAGTAAGACATTTACTATGACTAGGTTATTTTTTTTCAACACAATATTTGTGCAAATTTAATGGGTCTTTAATTGACCTGTGTCCACCTTGAAGCAGCCTTGAAGTTCTTGCTTAAATAGAATGGAATAAAATCATGACCTGATAGCCTTTGTATGGTTGCTTCCAGCATGGACGTCTTAATTTTTGAATGTGTACGTGTGAAAGCTGAGAAGTAAGTAACTATTGTTCTTAATTCGTTTTAAAGTAAATTATCAGAAATATATCATAGTTGTAGATCTCTACAATGTATATATTAATACCAAGTTTTGTTATTAACTTCTAGAAATTAATGATATTTTATAAGTAGGCCTATATTTGCTTGAGAAACTCAAGCCAATAACTTTGTTTTTGTGGTAGCTATTTCGGGTAAGCCTATATAAATATCAAAACATACAGACTTTGCACATGTTTTGATAGAAAATTGAAATATGCAGATAAAGAATCCAACAGGTAAATTAATATATTCCACCAAAATGTTGCAAGCCTTGTTAAATATTTGATATTGTCATTTTATGAAGTGCATAACATAATGGAGTCACAGCTGATAAGGTGTTCGTAATAAGACAAGCCTCCATGGCTGTAATAAGGATATGTGGAGGTGATTTTGCCAATATCAAATTCTCCCAGTTTCTTTATATATAAAAATGCACTAATAGAGTGCACAATTTCCCAGGTCTTGAAATGTGTAGGCCATTTTATATGTCTATGAGGCAACAAAATATTGCTGCCTAATGAATCTTTCCTTTTTACATCTTCTCTTGGGAATAATATCATCATGATAGTATTAATAAAAAAAAACCAAGGATCTTGAATATATTTGGAGATACATGAAAGCATTCTGAACTATGTAATTAAGAATTAATTGTGTTATGAAACACACTTTTGAAATTACTAAAATGTTATGTTCAATGATAAAATTATGCAAAATACAGTTAAGGAATGTGAGGCACTTATATAGAAGGCTTTAAGTGTCTGCATATAGTGACTTAGTGGCCAATGTGTGTCACTAATGATGCATAGCATGTAGACTGTAGCAAACCGCATCATCTGTTATCAGAAACATAGGGTGGTCAAGTGTGGCCAAGGGGAATAAATGTGTCTGAGGTAAAAGTAGCTGGTTATGCATTGGTTCAGTTGCAAAGACATTGTACCTATGTGATGAATGTATCCATTTGTTTTGTTTGGTTAATGGAATAAGAAAGGTCAATAAACAAGAATTAGTTGACCTCTAATTCTGAACTTGAAGTCATTCAACTTATGTAACATATTTTTTTCACTTTAGTTTTTTACTGTTAGAGAAATCTTTTCCAAAGTCTTGTCAGTAGATTAATAACTTCTAACCGATAAATTGTGTATTTTTCAAATAAGAGATTTTGTTTCTAAATTTCTTGGTTTGATGTTATCATATCATATAAACATCTGTTGATAAATCAGTTCTTTGTTCACCACTTAAGAAATATATAATGTGTCTGCTTCTAATAGTGATCTACTAATCAGTATTTAGAGCATTTCCATAAGTTTTTAATTTTAAGTGGAATCTAGGCTAGTCTCTTTAAAGCAGATAAAGGTAAAAAAAGAAAAGATTCAGCGGGTGATGTGTGATGTAAACAATCCATACAGCTATGAATATAGCAAGGTAAATTTCACATGAGATGTTAATAGATAAAAAGAAATACAGATAATACATGGTTCCTCTAGGGCTTAGTACTTCGTGGCAGAAAATAGTAGCTTGTTAAATAACTTTATCTTTGCTCTTAAAGCCGATATATGATATTTCATTGCCCTCCCTTTACTGTTATAAATGTAACGCTTTCCAATTGAATGGTTAAACATTCTTGGATAGCTGATTACAAACATATGGGTTTCTCGTAGTAATACCATTATACACCATTTATTAAATCAATGGTATTTTATGAAACCATTGAATCACACTGAATACCTTAACCTTTTGTAGTTTCAAAAACATTTCAATATAAGAAATAAGATGTTTAAATGATTTTTGAATTGAAATTGAAGGAAATTTCAAGAAAAATGGGCAAAATGTTGACTGTTGTTCTAATAGGTCTTAAATCATCCAAAGTTAATGTATAGATTTAGAAAAGCTATTTAGCAAATGCATTTGTACATTAACAAGAAATGTCTAGTCTTATTCACCAAAGTTTTGGCTTAACCCTATCACTTTTAAGCACCTCTTCGTTTAAAACGGAAACAGAAAGTTCCCCTCCCCCTTCCCTGGATTCAAACCCGGGACCTCTCGCATCCCGATCCAACATTCACTGATGCAGGCCAATATGACTACTTAGTTTGCAAAGGCTCAGTATTGATCTCTTCTTGAGTAATGTGTAGTAAAAGATGCGCATTTATGTAATGTTCAACCTGTCAAATACACTTTTCTTTGAATGTGATAAAACAAAAGTATTCCTGAGTATTATTTCACATGTTATTTTGCTAAAAGAATACTCAAAAGAAAACTAGACTTTGAACAACTTCTTTCAAGGGTTTCAGAATCATGTATTAATGTTTGGGGTTGAGACACAAGAATATTTGAGATGCAGTACCTATTTGAAATAAAGCTACAAAGCTTAAAGACTTTGTATATCTAACCCTAACCTCCTACCTACCCCTTTTCGTTCTCAGCCTATCTCCTCGGAAATAAGGGTGTCAAAAATTGGTGGTTTCCACCGAGGCTCGAACCAGAGACCTCTCGCATTCCAATCCCGTGTCCACCTATACCAGGCCACCCAAGGGGCGCTGCCTAGGCAGCGATTTCATCCCCATATAGGACCCCCGTCTATGACGTATTCGGACTTGGTGATTTGCTCTTGTAGCTTTTTGTAACCCTTGGGAGCTTTAGGGTTATGTGTAAAGTCATCCGGTCACTTACTAACCCTAACCTCCTACCTACCCTTTTTCGTTCTCAGCCTATATCCTTGGAAATAAGGGTGTCAAAAATTGGTGGTTTCCACTGGGGCTCGAACCAGGGACCTCTCGCATCCCAATCCCGTGTCCACCTATACCAAGTCATCCGAGGGGCGCCGCCTAGGCAGCGATTTCGTCCCCATATAGGACCCCCGTCTATGACGTATTCGGACTTGGTGATTTGCTCTTGTAGCTTTTTGTAACCCTTGGGAGCTTTAGGGTTCAGCTGATCTTTTGCTCTCTGATTTTTTCCCCTTGATATGCTGCAAACATACAAGTCATTTTGTATTTTTAACTTTCTGCTTGGCAATAAAAAGTTGTCTGTCTGCATACTTCTTTAAAGAATACACTAGTTGACTTTGTTACATGAAGGGCCTCTCTGAAGATATTTCTACCTTTTAAAGAATTCTAGCATGTCTGTTGTAGACAAATATAGTATTGGTTTTCCAAGTTTATTTGTATGGAATGAATGATTTAATGTGCACTTGATGTTCACACCACATTCTCAGTCTCACAGCCAGACAGGAAGATGTTACATGGCAATAAATGCAGCCCATTCGTTTGCGCTATTAGATTCCTTTTCTGAGAGGCACTTAACACTTAAGTGCATAAGGTGTTTTAGAATCCTTAGTGCACAAGGGGGATCTTTATGGACCCTGGATTTTAATCGCTTTAAAAAGATGTTCTCCACATTATTTATCTGTAAAACTCTACACAGTGATACACCAACTCAATACAAATCATATGAAAGACAAATATCAAAATATCATCATACCGTTTCAAAATGGCGGCCAGAGATCTAATTTGTGTAAATTTCCCGTCAAAAATGTCAAATCTGCTTTCCCAAAGGAATTTTTCAATGAAATTTGGCTCATAATAGCAGACTATAATCATAAATACATTGTTGAAATAAAAATGATAAAAAGTTGTTTTGTTTCATTTTTTGGGACTAACAAAATTTGAACCGCGCCATCATTTTACCAGTTTATGCTTATTATCGCAAAAACGACGCATCCGATTTGAATATATTTTGCACCAAAACATGTGCACACCCTATCTTGACAATTGAATAAAACAGTTTTATTGAGTTATATTGCGTTTTCGCGCTTCACACAAAAAAACAATGTTCAGGGTCCAAATGGACCCCCTTTTGTACTTATGACATTTGAAAATACTTGCTCCTAAAAACTCTCATGCATAAATACGCACAGTTATGCAAAGTTTATGCAAAGTTGGTACATTGTGGTTGTAGCATTTCATGATAAATGACTTGCACTTAATCCTCAATTTTACGCTGCTAAGATGCTCATTTATAACATGCTTTCAAGTGTCAATGCTTTTAATGTTTACATCATGTTTTAATGGTAACTGGAAATAGTTCATGTGCTGTCAATGTATGTTTAATGTAATGTATCTTGATGTGTTGTGTTCGTCAAAGTTGAAACTGTGACGAGCTATGTCATATGTATGTGAAATGTGATATCTTACATGTGTTCATAATGTTGTAGTTGACATACCATGTTCCCATTTTTCACAGTAGTTGCTCATGTGTACATTATGTGACTGCAAACCAGAATAATGTGTAGCAGTATGTGATAACAAAAGTAGATTTTAAAGTGTTTTAAGTATTAAACACTTCTTTTATTGTCTTGAAAACAATTGATCGATTAATTGCATCGTAAGTCATGGGGAGTTAATGGAAGCCTCCCTTTCTTGAATTGATAAATGCAATCAATATATTATTCCTTATAGGTTGGTTAAAGTGTGTAGAAAAAAATAAGATGTTTAAAAATCAAGAAATATTTCTGGTTTTGTTCTTTTCAGAATTCAGACAACAAATAAGGCCCAGAGTGAGGCTGAATACCCAGCCTATGGACTCACCGGACCCAGCACACAAGTGGCTTCCAATATGACGGTAAGTAACACAGATCTGAATGACTAAAATTAATTCAAAGGTAACTTAACGATTCACATCACCAGACTGGGAGATGGACACTTTCCATGATCTTGTTTGTTTATACCAGTTTTGATAGATAAGGATCATGTTGGAATATTTGGACCAATTTAGAGTATGTTTAATAAACATAAAAACGGAGCTGCGACGAAAACTAACTGTAAGCAGTTGTAGAAACATCAAATTCAACCATGTAGTATTGAAAGCTTATGTCAACATATGTTAGGCTTATAGTCATTAGAGAAGCATTTATGATAAATAATACTTTACAAAATAAAATGAAGAACAAGAACTTGATGAATTGTTTAATATAATGATCTGTGACCACAGAATAATTGTTATGAATAATATAGATAGCTGTTATGTATAGAACAGCAGGCTCCAATATTAAATTGCAAAACTATCAAGGACGCGGCAGATTTCTTTACTATGCATTACCCTACTCAAATTACACTAACTATTTAAGTCCTTATATAGTGTAAGTCCTTATATAGTGTTACTTAAAGGGTCAGTAATTTATTGTAACAAAATATTGTATCCTAGTTAGACTTCCGTTATATAAGACAGGATATGCAACAACCATGACCAGGAATAAAATGTTTCATTCAAAACTTGCCAGTCTGCATTGTGGATGCACATGACAATTAGGTTAGCAATCCTAAATACTGGACTGAATCTTGCAAGGGTATGAGTGCGCATATTTCATCTTCTTATTTTGGGATGTGGTAATATGTAAGCTGCTCAAGATGAAAGTTTACCTGTACACTTTTCAACCCACTTGAGAGAAGCTGTGTAAGATGAAGCATTGTCAATGGGTTTGATTGTTACATGTTTTGATAAGGAATTTTTTTCTCAAGCTTGTGCCTTTAAGGTTGTTGAATGATTTGTTGGATTACTGCAATGTTATTAAAGATGACATTTTCGAAAATGTAGATATTGAATCTTACATATTTAACTTCTCTAACACTTTATTAATCTTTCAAATTCAGAAAGTTAAAGAGTAGGTGAGAAAATGAAGCAAATAGCATTGGATGTGCATGGTACATTCATTACACAATGCCAAATACACCATTTTGCATAGTAAATTCCCCTTTTTTTAATTTTAATTTTTTTTATTGAATTTCTCCTTTTTTTTTGGTTTCGTTACCATTCTATTTTACCTTGAATGTTTCTCCTCATGCTTGGGTTGCGTAGAGTAAAACCCACCCCTATTAATTTAAAAAAATACTATATCATCCTAATTTCCCTGCCAATACCAGACTGGCCATTAGATATTATCCATCAACTGAAAGGATCTGTAAATTTTGCAACTGAATTTATACTCAGTACCATACTATTTTACTTTGAATCTTATATGATGTTTCTCCCCATGCTTAGGTTGCGTAGAGTAAAACCTACCCCTATAAATGCATACAAGTTTTTAACCTTTAAATCATGACACCTTCAAAAACGTTTTATACTCTGCAACGATAGTAATTCTAGACATTGATGTACATGTTGAAAATAATGATAAAGGCAGTTTTGGGCCGACCAAAGTTATGATTTTGACCCAATAAGGCATATATAGAGTACTCAGCTAAATTGTTTTGTGACAACCTAACTAAAGTTTTCTTTGGTAAAAATATTTTGTATTTCACTGAGATAGAGAAAGACAATAATTTTTTGCATCGGTATTTTCTTTTGGCAATCTTTAAAAATTTAGACAACAATTGACAATTATTGAGAAGTGCATTCCTTGACAAATGTTTCAAGACTCTTTAGAGTAAATTCTAGAAAAGTATACATTTATTTGTATTTAATTATTAGTTGTTGAGTTACAGAGCATACTACATTTCTTAATTGTTATGTTCTTAAAGTAAACGATGTTTGCACTATTTAAAGAATAAACTTGTATTGTTCTCTTCAAGTCTTGTTTCCTTTTCATTTTTTGCAACACCAAAATAAAATAAAGCAAGTAAAACAAAACAAAAACACACACATATCTACACAAAAAGCACGTCTTGTAAGTTTTGAGCTTGCGAAACCTCATATTAACTGGGTTTGTCAGTTTTTTTAGCATTTGCCATCAGATGTTATCTATATACTACTCATTTGGTACAGAAATCACAAATCTGTAAGTTTGGGGATTGCAAAACGTGATGTCCTTACACGTTCCCCTTTCTTTACATGAGCCATCAATTTTGATATGATGCTCTTTATCTGTGCATGGAGCCACATCTTTACCCTAGGGCAACATTGTAAATCTCCAATTTTCACCTGATCCATCATTCATCTGAAACAGAAATCCTACCTAGCTTTGCCATTTGACAGCCCATTATGGTCACCTGGTTAACATAACACTTTGAACATTTGAACTACAGATTTGAGATGGCAAAGTTTTGTTTCTCAATAAATTGTCAATTCTAGACTCTAAAAGCTTCTTTTTTGTTTGGTGCTATTTTTGTCAAGTATGAAATATTCAAACTTTTAAATCCTGTTGTCATAATGTGTATAATGTATCATCAAATGAACAAGATGCTTTACAAGACAGTACACTAAGGGTTGCTTCAAAACTCAACCGGTGACTGAGCCTCGAAGCAGCAGTTCTTGGTGCTTGTTATTATTCAAGACAATAGTAACCAGCCAGAACTGGCGGTTCCAGATGGTCAACAGTCTGTTGGGTTTTAAATTGATAAAGTGCATGTAATATCAGAGGATATTGCAAGATGTTCCAACAAAATACAATCAATTACAAAGCATAATATTTCATTGTGCATAAGATTGACACTTACATTTGTGATGAGAATGAAATGATAATGACAGAATTTTCTTACATTGTACCTGAAAAGAAACAACCAGTACATCAAATTTACGGACTATTTCGGCAGATGTGGTAAATCAGTTCGGTGGAACTCACAATTCGGATACGTATCCGAATTCGGATACCCACGCACATTTCGCATCCAAATTGTGAAACCCTTATCAGAATAAGGATATGGAGTGGTATCTGAATTCTGATACTCCTGTCGTGGCGCAGGAAACAAATCGATAGTGCAAGCTCGCAAGTGCATGCAGAACATCTTTCTTTCATTTATGATAAATCTATCTGTGGAAATGTCATTTCCATATGTGCAATTCCAGCGGTACAGCTTCGAAACATGTCCTGATTGCTTCTTATCACAGAAGGAAAATAATTTGGCCAATACTTTGTTAGAATTTAGATGACAAATGATGATAATGTTATTGACTTTTATACATATCGGTATGGTGCGCGGCGAAGCTGAATATTAATTTCAGCTAATATCCCGTTTCAGCTGTTTTTAATCAGAATTCGGATACGGGTATCCGAATTCGGGTATGTATCCGAATTGTGAGTTCCGCCGAACTGAAATGACAACACATAATAAAACTGCTATGTACCCAGTCATAATTAATTCTTGAAATTTATCTTGAGTAATTCATCAACAATACTGAATACAACAAGAAAAATATCACATAGATTTGTAAATCCTTCCAAGTACCTCATGGTGCAATGCCAATAGCCATAGTGATAGCTCCATATTTGTATTCATTGTCAACTTATTCACATTAAATTGCTTATCAATGCAATCCCTGCGGAACTTTCCAGTTCAGATGTCTATTCATTACGTTTCTGCCATCATGTTGTTAAGGCACCTGGTAATTAAGTCCAGAAAAAGTTTATTATCAAATTAGACTCTTAGGGTACAGTGTAAGGTAATTAAGTTGTAAATTGAGTGATAGGTTCTCTCTCTAATATTCTATGAAGTGATGTTCCCTGTTCTGTCTAAGGGATCATCAACATAAATCCGTCTAAAGATGATCTCTGAATAGAGACTTAAAAATTAGTAATAGCCTCATCTTATATTTTATAATGAATGCAACCCCAGTTGCCATCATTGCTCCACAGCTACATTGATCATATTTTTTTATTTTTGTAAGAAGAGGCCTGTTGCTATTTTGTCTTGAATGCCTTAAATATAGTTTAATAAAATATTGCTTATTATATTCCATGTTCTACAAAAGTAAGTACCAATTATAGAAACACACATTGCTCAGCATTTCCATGTCTATAGAATTTGAGTTGACCTAACAGTGTATGAGATATTTCTTGGAAATTTAATGTCAAATCATGTTAGCTTGCTAAGTTAATAACATTACTCAACAAGCACACTCTCTAGTTCAAAATGTACACTTAGTCAACATTCTCATTAATTTGTAGCAAATGTCATTTACGAGACAGTTGTATATTTGATGTTCACTGAAAGCTTGTTCAACTATTTCATTTACTGTCCTTTTTTCTAATCAACTGATTTATTTGTGTACTGATATGTAAGCATCATTTGTTGTTTATGTTTTTCAGAATGGGGACAGAAAACTGGCTCAGAGTGCACAGATGTATCACTATCAACATCAAAAACAACAGATGATTGCAATGGAAAAGTAAGCCTTCGGGATAACAGCACAAATTCCATTGAATTGAAAATGCATAGTTATAGTAGTTAAAGTGTAATTATTGTACTAAAACTTGAAGACATGTTATTTAAATGAATATAGCAATGGTACTTCGTGTCTAAAAAGGTTTATGGCAAGGTTATTGCAAAGATTGTTATATGATATTAAGGAGAAGGAAACAATTTGCTTTCAGCAGTACTTGAATCAATTGGGCAACTTCTAGTTCAATAATTATTGATTTTGTATTGTGGTATATTTTGTTATGTTATTATCAGCATATTTAAATTATTTTTCCAAGTTGTAACATTGACTAAACCAATCTAAGATTAAATAAGAATGATCTAAACAAATGCTAAACTTGTTTTTGTTGCTCTGTGGATTTAGTGCTTTATCAATGATTAAAACACAATAAAATGAATATCATACAAATAAATGTATTTAGTTTTATAAAAACTTTGATTTAAAATGGTGTGAAGATAAAGTATACTAATTTTTGTTATTTTATTCAACTGATCTACTAACACCAAGTGCCTTGGTGTTTATTTTGATATCCTTCAATCATCATGTGGATCAAATGTCAACATATATTTCCTTTAACATTTCCTTGATCCCTGTTTGCTTTACGTCTAGTATAGCTGTACTATAACTTACATACTTGTGCATTCTCTGTTTTCAAACAGATAACCAACATTGTCAATTTTGAGAAGAATTCTGTATATTGGTAGTTCTTAACTGGTTCTTGGTATATATCTTAATTTCAGGAGAGAAAAGGGTGAAGTACAAGGCAATGCAGAATCCGACTATGACTCTGAAGAAGAAAATGAAGATGGTGATCTGACAGTGTATGAATGCCCAGGACTGGCTCCAGTAAGTATCTTGAAAAAGTTTCAAAGATAACATCAATTTTCTTAATTCTGTTGTCTCTGCCTTCATTTAATACTGACAACAATGCAGGAAAAGGCTTATTATTTTTGGAAGCTGATTGTAGCTGAATTCTTTTCAGTGCTCATTGTAAATAATTCAATTGGTGTGAGTTTTCTCTTTTGATTTCTGACTTGGTTTAATATTGATTTCTCTATACATTTTCTTCAATAGACTGGTGAAATGCAAGTAAAGAATCCCCTGTTTACAGAAGACCACAGGTCAGAAGCTTCTTCCCAACCTGAAGAGAAACAATGACCACGCACCAACACCGCCCTCGATGCCTCACCTCAGGATTAACGGAAACCAACCGAAAATTGACCCTTGACCTGGAATAGCTGGATAATTGATTTTTTTGGTCATGTTTTATTTTTTCGGAAAAAAGACATCTAAATCATAATTATTTGACATATAATACTGATGTTTCATAGAATTTTCATCTTTGAAAATGGCAAATAAAGCTGATTTGGACAGGCTGTGACATTTTGAAAATTTCATGAAGCAAGAGTATTTTGTGGTCTTTAGAAAGTTAATCATCAGTAAATGTTTTCAGATCAGTTTCAGATTAGATATTGTAGTGAGTCAATGCAAAGTTCAGATTAGAGGAAATGACAACTAGACTATGGAATCATGATATCACTGAAATTATCACAAAAAAAATACGTACAAATTTGATTTATATTTTGTATGAATAAAGATTTTTATTTATTTATATACTTAGTCTACAAAAAAGCAAATTTGGAGATTATAAATCAAAATCGAACTACTTCTTTATTCAGGGTATTTCTATAGTTTGTTTCATGTTCATAAGTCAATAACTGCAAACATGATATAGATATCATTGATTCCATTCTTGTTGTACAATGTAGGCTCATGTGGGCTGGTGGTGATTCGAAATATTTATCAAAAACTGTAAAATTAGGTGTTTTGTTTTGGTCATAACTGAATTTATGTTTCACTTTGGTTTTAAGTTTTTGTTAGAAAATATTGCTATTTAGTTCATTTATGTTGTGCCCTTGCCATGAAACTTCAAAATGGAGTTATTTGAACATTATGTACTGCACATAGTTTTGTTTTTATCCTGCATTTTAAAATTCATTCTTCATTAAATCGGCCAATTGTAATTCATACAATTATGTTTGAAATTACGGGTACTTATGTACAATAAATCTTTGTAGTACTATATGAATAATGCATGTTGAAATGCAACACTTTCACAAGAGGACAAAGTTCTGTTTATAGGACTTGTAAACTGTGATATGGGCTTTGAATTCTGGGTATTGTTTTCAACCAGTGAAAGGTCTTGCTAATTCAGTGTACTTACAAAAATGTTTCCAATTATATACACCTGCTTTGGTAATGGTTTTATTTTTGAATATTTGCTCACTTGGGTTAAATTTCTGCAACAAAATCATGTGAATAATATAAAAACATACCTATTCTGTGGTTTTTTTCTAAAGATTCAAATATGAAAACAAGACTTCACTTTTTAGAGATTCAGATGTGAAACTAAGATGTCGTTAAGTGTACCATTACCATCAAGCTTAAATACAATATGGCAAAAGGGTCTTGTTTGCTTTTTGTTGCCTCAAAAAGGAGAATCAAGATATATCTTACTAAACATTCCAATAGCAAGGTACAAAGCTCAATATTTGTAGACATGAGTTGCAACAACCCTTAACATGGTGGCTGGTTGTATATATGAGACCATTGATAAACCCATTGTTATCATATGTATAATGTTATACCAAGGGAAATTTAGACACTTTTTAAAAACATTCTTATCATTATTTTAACATTCCTATGTTTTTTGTTTGTATTCTCCAACAGATAGCTCTATCTTATCAATTTATCTATCATTTTGATACATGTATTCAATGGATAATTAATATCAGTTTATTTTCCATACAATATGTTAAAATCTGA
>JXSR01S065357.1:72228-92383 GCA_000969725.1 Ophiothrix spiculata | reverse complement strand
AAAACATTTTGTATAATTTGGTTGAGAAACACAAGGACTCGTTGCCAGTTAATTTGAACATGGATTCATATTTTCACAGATTTGTAATACAAACTTCAATGACATGCTTACTAAGATTAAATGTAAATCCCAGCTTTGTTGAATATGTTCGTTATGGATAGAAATTTTTAATTGAATTACCAGACGAAAGAATAATAATTTACCTAAATGATGCTACTTTTGTTATAATTTAGGAATAAATTATTAAATTAGCCAAATTATAGGAAACATTAATTTGATTAATATTGAACCAAAATCCAATCAATGATATAATAAAGATACTGTCAAACATGTCAAGACTCAACTGACGATCAGCAGTTTCTTTTGGTTATTTTGTTGTAACAGCAACATAATCTATATAGATCAAACTGCTGATTCAAGATGGTTGAGGAGTTAGAAGGTTGAGTTTTCACATATGCCTACCATACATGTTCCACAAAGCTGGGGTTTTAGAATATCAACATAAACTAGGGGATGCGTTTCAAACTTGGCTACCAGGTTAACTATGTATTGTATATCACAACATCAATCACATGTAACTCTGCAGCTTAGTTTGGAAAACATCCCTTGATTGGATACAGGAAGCAAGCTGGATGGTTAGACATAAATATCATCCTTCATAATATAGTACTAGTTTGCATTAAGTATTATATATGCTGTTACTGCATGAGTGGCTAACAGTTAACCTCAACCCCAACAGTCTCAGTTATGAGTGTGAGAGTGTTGGGAGATTGTATGTCATCTTGATTTGATTTAATGAGACTGCTGGGGATGAGATTTGCCCAAGTAGTATCCTAATAAAATGTCAGAAGTGATGTGAACTCTTGATGTCTATAGTGTGTTCTTTTTCTTGTTGTTATCCATTTTATGATACCTATCTTATAGAAATAGGAGACAATTTCAGACACAAGCATTCGTTAATTTGATCCAATAGTTTCCTTTTGCAAAATTAAATTTCTTTTTTATTAAGAATATCATTCTGTGATGAAATTGTTCTCGCCGCACAAAATAAACTGATTTTGTTCTATATTAAGTCCGGCCTAAAAAAACACCTACATGTATACCAGCTTGTACAAAGTGTACCTGGATTCAGTTTCAGATTCAGTCAAAAGACACTCATAGGAATTGTGCTGCAGATTGATGACCTGATTGACATATTAGTTGTCCTTTTTTGAATGGAGGACAATCAACAAGAATTCCTGAAATTGATTTTCATTCCTCAAGTCATTTTGTCCTAACATGACCAATATAAAACCTTGATTTGGAAAAAAAGTGGTGTTGGGAGGGAAAATGTGATCGGGTCAGACACCTTTGAGACATACATGTTTAATCGAAATATTAAGTAGTACATGAATTAAGGATTCAGTCAGGTTACAGAGTGGTTCATCACATTACATCCATATGGCTACATATAGAAACAATAACTTAGCTCCAAATAATGCTAATATATTCATATCAAGAACCATTAAACAAACAGTGCAAGTTATTAATTAACACATGGTTTTTTCATTTAAAATTTCAATTAAATTAACAATGCCAAATATATGTGTGCATATTTCTATTACAGTTTTTCAAAATTCGGACTAGCGAGCTGTTTTCAAAATTCGGACTAGCGAGCCTATTTCAGAATTCGGACTAGTGATCCTATTTTGAAATTCGGACTAGCGAACCTATTTTAAAATTCGGACTAGTGAGCTGTTATTTAAATTCGGACTGGCGAGCTGTTATTTAAATTCGGACTGGCGAGCCGTTTTCAACATTCGGACTAGCGAGTTGCTTTTAAAATTCGGACTGAAGAGCCTATTTTCATATTCGGACTAGCGAGCTGTTTTTTCGGACTAGCGAGCCTTTTCAAGGTTATATTTTCCCTATTGAATAACGTTTCGGACTAGCGAACCTTCGGACTAGCGAGCTTTCGGACTAGCGAGTCGTCGGACTGGCGAGCGGACCCCCACATTACATCCATATGGCTACATATAGAAATACACGGACACAACAGATGTAGAGATGTTGATTTAGGCAACAATAACTAAGCTCCAAATAATGCCAATATATTCATATCAAGAACCATTAAACAAACAGTTGAAGTTATTAATTAACACATGCTTTTCATTAACATTCTCAATTAAATTAACAATGCCAAATATGTATTGAGCAAAACAACAATAACTGACATATTGAAAAGCTTAATTTTTTTTTTAGATATTTTTTTAATGTTTTTTAAGGGGCCCACTGCAGTGAAATCATTTAGCGAAAATGTCACAGCTTGGCTAAGCAATTAGGTTTAGGAAATCTTTTGCAGAATTCTTTTCAGCTTGGAAAATCTCAAAGAAAAACATGGATGCGGACATAGTGGCTTTTGAGGATTACTACTACAACATCGTAACTGATCATATTTATGTACAGCAGCACTTTTCACAGTTCAAGGCAATCATGCATGGACCCTATTAAACTTGATCACCACACACTAATGTGCTTGGATGAATTGGAAGTTTTTCTCTTCATTATTGCTCAAATACTGGGACAGCAAAGGTGCTAATGCTTGGATTTAATCAATAATCCTGGATTTATTCCTTGGAAATACATGTGTGGAATATTTGACCATTGACTGAAATTAGTGGTTTCTAACATAAAGTTCATAATCTTGGAATACAGTGAGCTGTTCTGACATCACGACATAAGTGATGTTAATTGTTGTGGATTAAATTCAGAGACTTTCATGTAATCAAAGTTTATGCCACAAGGTAAGCATGTACATTTTAGACATGTTAATTAATGTTTCTCTTTTATTGTTAAAAACCATCTTTCCCTAAGGATGTATTTATTAGTATTAAAAAATTGGAAATCTATTGTTTCTGATTTGATTCACATTTATAGCATTGTATACGCTGGAAAAATTAGCACTACTCAGCTCAGATCTAATTTTGTCAAAGTCGGCTTTTTAAAAATTGTAAACATGTCTAGGAACCGGTTTAATACGTTCAACCTTGACAGAAATACAAAATTCTAATAGTTTGTGATCAGTTTGGAAAAATTCACTGGAAATCGAGATATCAGAAAATTTGTCTGTGATGTTTGTGAAGATAAGATCAAGAATATTATCACAATTTCACGAGATGGAATAAAATTGAGTTGTGTAAGAAAATATGAATTCACAGAGTCAAGAAATTGACTCTCAGCATCAGAAATATTTAAATAGTTTCTACAACCATCAATCTTAGGTATGTTAAAATCTCCAAATACATGCACAGTATCGAAACAGTCAAAAACACGAGATAAAGTCAAGTGAAATCTGTTAGCAAGTTTAAAATCCTGAGATCGATAGCATAAAATTAAAGCCATTTTCTTTGACTTATTAGATCTCAATTCAACAACAATAATTTCAGCATCAGAGGGCTCAAGCTCAATCCGACGGAGTGACATGACAGATTTTTTAATACTACAGATAACACCACCACCACGGCATTTCTTTTTATCAGGTATTCTATCCTTACGGTACAATACATAATCTGGGTGGGAGATCTCAGCATCAAGGATGGTATCATTGAGCCATGATTTTTTTGCATAGAATGACACCATAGTCTCTAATTTATTGCACGTTTTGTTGACAGTGTTTACACTTCTAGTGTTTATGTATAGAGTTTTGAGTTCCTTGTTGGAAGAGTCTGGACCAGGGTTAAGTTCTATGTCACCGCTGGTAATCATGTTGACACGAAAAGCAGCACATGAGTTGATGTAATATTGCACAGGAGCAGATTGTTTCAATTTCTGGAACTTTGGTGTAAAGGAAGAGCGCTGATGGAATAACCGTTGGCTGGATTGAGTATCATCGAAGATGGTGGTAGATGTTGACGCAATAAGTAGTGCGATGATGAGGAACATGACGACTTCGGGTCTTCGAATAAAAAAAGGAACGGGCTCACCTTAAATGACAGACGACCACAAGCAGGGTGTCAGCCTTGAAGAAGCTTGCAGCAGCTACAGCTCACAATCAATGACAGTGCTAGTGCTTGACTGGTTGTGAATACACTTGCAGAGTTGACCAATCAATCACACATGATATACAGTGATGAACAAGTGGAGTAAGCTTAAGCTTAATCATGATGAAAGAGTGCCATTTTGTAGTAGTAAAAAGTGATGTACATATAAAAAATATCTAACAATGATGAATTACAGATGAGACTGATTAAAAATATAGTGAATTTGAGTAATTTTCTGGTGGATTTTAGAGCCGTAAAAATTTCACCACCATTCACAAGCGCACACCACTAAAAAGTAATGTCACATCATGTCACTAATGTTTTGTATCTGTCTGTCTTTGACCTTAAAGTAGCAGAAAAACATGATATGTCATATTTAAGCCTCATATTTGTTAACAGTGCTAAGCAAATTTTGAAACATTTTAATGTCTGATGGTATTGACATAGACATAAATGTCTTTGGCTTGATGTTGTAACTCTATGTTTTCGTACATATTTGAAAATGTTGAGGGTTGAGCACAAATGAAATCATATAACGATTACCGTTATTATTAGAAACTAGCGGGGTACCCATGTTCCAATTGCTATTCATAGTCCAAGTTGGATCCAGGTAAGATCAAGGGTCCTGGAGTCATGACCTTAAAATGACCTGGGATGACCTCAGGTCAACTTTTCAAGTTCTGATCTCAAATTGACCTTTCGCCATGAATGACCTTGACCTGACCCCATTTTCTGAGGCACTTTTTGGTTCATCACAAGTACCATAGATAATTACAATCAGTGCTGTACTGCACATAAAAAGCCATATGGTATACAAATATATACTGACTGGAAGATCTCTGGTTAAAACTATGGGCCTGAAGTGATTAAAATTGTTATTTTACTGAGGGGCGCAGCCTCGAAGTAAAATTGCATAATTTTAGTCACTGAAAGACCATAGTTTTAATCCAGAGATCTGAAAAAGTCAGTATATATTTGTTTTATAAACTGCTTTAATAAATTGTGATTATAATGTGATTTTTACTTACCCATTTTAAAATGTTTTTTTTTTCATGTTCACAAATCACAAAACGTATCCACTAGCACTAAGAACGCTTGCGCACATCGGATTTTGATGACGTCAGCCATAAATAGTCTTTTGAGACCCGTAAATAGTTCGTTAGACAGGGGTGTGAGAGTTCAGATTTTAATCTGATTTCAGATTTTTTTATGCCTTCAAAAGAGTCATAATTTCAGCTTTATTGTTATTTTCAACCTGTTTTTGGCATTTTGTCACTATTTTTAGATTTTTTTATCAACTGACTCTCACAACCCTGGTTAGAGCCGTAAATAGTCTTTTTCAAAAAGAACTTTTTACAACTTTTCTCAAGGTGGTTCAAATTATTTGAAAATCATGTGATCTTGTTTAAACCAATCAACTCTCTTAAATTTATTTATGTAGTATGTAATTCCAAATATTAGCTATTGGTTTTTATCAGCCACCAGATACAGTTCTTTACAATAGCTCCCCTTGCAGTTGTGGGTCGTGGTTTAAGTGTTGATTGACAAAATAGCATTTAGTTTTAGATAGACGAGGATGTTTTTGAAGCAGAATATGAACTGAAAATTAAATGAACATACTCAGCTAATGTAAACAGATTCTAGATATGTTATAGGAAAATAGTTGTGAGTTTAGAAAGGTTATCAACAATTAATTTATACTTACAGCTACCCACACAATGTCATGAATATGTTGTGATGAATTAATTTGGTTTAACAGCATCCACCCACTAGATCAGTATCCTGGTTAATGCATTTTCTTGATCAGTCTATTTACTTTGATGTTTTAATAAAACATTGCATTAACCCACACAATCATCGTTGTATATACCAGAGAGAGGGAAGGCTGTGATGAGAGTGACTTATCGTTGTGTATATGTAGTGATGTATTTGATTGGTTTTGTAGATCCAATGGTTCATTTTTTGATTGTTTGGTCTAAAAAGGGATTGAGTGTACATCTTGAGTTGAAAATTCTAGGGCCACACGCTGCTCTTATTGTACAAGAAAGAGAATTTTATAGTAAGTTGTATTAATGAAATCAAAGTTAGCTATCAAAGCCTACTTTCTGTTACCTGTATTGACCTATTGCACCATTTGCAGGGAGTGGATTTGACAGTCAATTAAACTAGTATGTTACATACAAAAATGAAAGTTCATCTGTGTTGGTATTCATATGTTACATAACGATGCATTCACTTCATGCAAGCTTAGCGGGTTTTGAAAGAGGGAATGAAACTGTTAATCGTTATATTATTTAAGTTCCAATTCATCTTGCAAGCCAGGTTGAGGCTCTCCCTAAAATGGGGAAACCATGCAATAAGGTAAATAGGCTTTTAGTATATAAACCAGGGATGCAAGTTATCATTAAATTTTCTTAACTGCATTGCAAACATGAATTTTGTTTACTTTTATACAGGTGTTCTGGGCCAAATTTCCCAAATGCAGTAAATTTCCTGAAAAGTTGCATCCTTTACAAAACAGTACTATCATCAATACTAGTTGGCTGTTTTAACTTTGCATTGCATTTTCTTGTTGTGTCAGTTGTTACTTTATATATGGTAACTGGATAAATGTCAAGAATTTGGCGGCCTTAAAACATGAGCCATTTTGATAATGTTCTATTTGATTCATATATTCTATAAGTTAGACTGTTTGAGCTATAACATAGAGAGACCTCAACCTGATTTACGTGACTAAATGAGAGTACTGGATTCAGTAACCAAACATCTGTAGAGTGGGTGAGAGGAACAGTGCAGGGAAAATTTAAGGATTTAAATAAACAAAATCACCATGATTCAGAACATGGTTTAGTCAGTCAATATGATTGTAGCTTTGGGTAGCAGGATGTGTGATTTATGTTCTCTTTCTTGGCTAATGTTGAGATCTGTCACTGTCTGGCTGTCTATTAGATTGAAGAATTACTATCTTAAACTAGATACAAAAGGGCAAAACCCAAAGGAATAAAGTTACGCTCTGTTCTTTATAAGATCTAATCAGTCCAAACCACCATGTTAGCACGTGACACCCATCTGATTTATCTGATAAATCTCACATCATGTGTTAAATAGGAATATCACGAATGGAAGGAACACAGCCACACGTTAGCTGTTTCTCACATATCTCTTTATACGAATCAGCTATTCATAGTTTACCAGGCCACTATGTCTTATTACTCAATTACTTGTTTCGCTAATGCAAAATATGATGTGAAAAGCAGACATTGTATTAATGCCGGAAGGCTTTGGCATTTAAAAAAACACGCTAGCTTATAAATTGATAGTTATATTGTTGTGGTTTGAGTGTAGTGTCTTATTCACCATGCCAGAGGAAATTGGGATTTTTAAATGTATCTATCAGCATATGAAAAATATTATAGATATGGTTTCAGGAGGAAATGAGTTGGTTTTTAGTACAATGTTAAAGAGTTGATCCATTCAAAATTGTTACTGAAGGTTAGCTAAAATATAATGTTGAAAGTAGGTAGAAGAAAATCAGTTGGCCAACTTGATTTATGTTTCCTTGTAATATTTAACTGGTATCATAAAGTTCAACAGTTAACTAAGTTCAGGTCTTGAATGGGTTTGTCTAAGGTCCCTTAATTTTTGTAAATTCTGTTGAATGTATTAATGTCAGTGACTGGAATCCTGGCTTCTAATTGGTCAATCGAGGTTGTTCCATGCTACTCCTTGTTGTGAAGCATTACATTGAAGTTGAATGACAAAGCCTACAAATTTGATCTCTGCAGCTAAACTATTTTTATTGTTACTCCATTCTTTGATATACTGTAAACAAAGTGGCTTTCCGCTAACAAAAAAAATTGGAAAATGTTGGACCACTCCATAGACATCCCACAGCAATTGTTACGCCAGTAACAGTGAATGAGTATGCCATATTCAACAAATGTGTCTGACAAAAAACAATTCGGAATAATTTAAAGCTTTCCACAAAAGCTTTTTTACCTCTATATAAATTTCCAATAAAAAGGAAATAATATGTATTTTTAAAATTATTCATCACACAACTAATTGATACTAGTAAATATAGGTTAAGTGCATTTGAAAGATGGCATGGTCATGAAATCACCTTTTTTCCAGAAATTGTTTTTAAGTTATGAAAGATTGTTGCCAATATATTTGTGGATTATACTGAAAGTAATTCTAGATGGACATCATCAAAAACACCTGCCGAAAGGAAATGGAAGCATAAAGACTGTTTTTCCATATTGTTTCCTGTCATCTAAGAGCCAAGAATTCCTGTTGTATTGATAGTGTGAAATAATATGGACTCAGATGCATGCATAAAAATATCAGGTACCTTATGGCATTCAATTATATGAAAATGAAAAGAAAAATCAATGAAAATGTGAAAATAAAGGAGTTGCCTTGAAGCGTTAATAAAAATTGACATATTTTGCGCATATCGGTGTGTAGGAAGCATCTCACCGCATTCATATGCTTTCTTTAAGAGTATATTGGAGCCTTCCATGTGATACATTGAGTATGCATCTGTGACTGAATAGTGTAGCTTAAACATAGTCTGGGACTTGGAGCAATATTTTATGAACTCAGAGATTTTGCTGAATTTCCAAAGAGTGATAGGATTTCTTATTCTTGAAAATATTTATGGCTTAAGGAGAGTCCCACTGATTATTCTTATCATTAATGTTATACATTGCTGCAAGAAATGTTTAACTGTATTGATACAGAATAATACTTTTGAGCTTTAATATTACTAATGTATAATCAGTTACATACATTTTCACATATTGTTGTTTTGTATTCTCTTTTTACTATGAACCTTCCCAGGCAACTGTGACCGTATGTCAAAATACGTCATCTACTCTAGGACCAGAGTGCATAGTCACTATTATACCTTCAAAAGTATATCATGTCTCTAGGACCAGAGAGCTCATCTAGATGCTGAAAAGGCTTTAATGAGAATAAGCGTAGAAGTAGAAGTATGAATTAGAATTAGCATGTAGGAGAATCGTAGATAATATTTTAATCATTAATATCATAAATTGTTTAAAGAAATGTTTAACTTTATTAATAGAATACTCCTACAGCCATGAATTTAACAAGATTAAGAAATCTTATCACTCTTGGGAAATTTACTATAATCTACTGCTCCAATTCCCAGACTATATTTAAGCTATGCTATTATGATTGCAGGTGCATAAATATATACTCACTGTACCAACTGGAAGACTTAAATAAGTCTCTATAAGAAGCATATGAATGCATAAGCCTTCCTCTGCACTGATATATGCATAAAACATGTCAAATTCTATTAACATTTCTCAATTTTGAAGTTTATGTTTGTCTCCACAAGGACAGAGTATTATGTGTAGTGATTTCAAATGTACCCTCACATTAATCATGTGCTACCATGATCTAATATAAACTCTACAATAATGACTGGACTGCAATCCAATTTTACTATATATTATTACAGCAACGTTAAATATTTTGTTCAAGGTTTGGATACTTTTTACATTCTTCTCAACATTTTGATCATGTGATATAAAAATAAAAGTGCAAATCTCAATGCACTGTGAACATTACCAAATACTTCTATCAAGGTCAGACGTGTACATGAATAGCACATAATAAATTTTTCAATTAACATTAATTTAAATGAAAAGAGTTTGGCTATTTTTATAAAAACAATTTAATTACTTATTCTTCACCACTTTTAATGAAACAAGCCTTGCTGGGCGCACAACACTAAATAATTAGCACTCGCAATCCGGCATTTCTAATATCGGCAAAAGTGACTGCCCTTCTAAAAACAGGAGTTCAAAACGTATAGAAGGGCAATATGTTTGGTCAATATTTTGTTCTAATTATAAAGTTAGGTTTATTTAAAGATGATCTGATGCCATTTTTGATCTCCAGATTAATTTGGTAAAATTTAAAGAGTTTTCCTTAATTTGCGCTTGATTCTGGAAATACAAAATTCGGCTGTCGGTGATAGGGGGCGTTATACTTCAGCGTCTAGTTTCTCGAAAATTTTGCCTTGAAGGTGTACTTTTATCATCATTTTGTGTTAGAAGAGATCATAATCAACTGAGAAAAGGCAGTGTTGAAGCAACCAGTTGCTTTATTATTGAGTTCTCGGGTGTTTTTAGGAAGCCATTTTGTACAGTAAGTCAATGGGAAGCCCTATTGTGGTGTGACGCCTGCAATTGTACATGGCGAACATTCTTGAGAAATGCTTATTATCAAGTCATGTTTTTAAACCAAAATTGAATAAAATAATAGCATTGTGTGTAAGTACTAATTAGTATCTCTCAAGTGTGAAATTTATCTCCCTTTAATGTGATTTAATCAGACACGCTTGGGAAATTAAACTCAAAGAAAATTATTCTCAATTAACAAAAATGGAATGATCAAATCAAGACAAATCTTTCATTATAATCTGTAATTAATAGAACATTTTGTATAACAGTATTGGTCTATAACATGCTAATTCTGATTCGTAAGTCTATATATATAAACAAAAATACAAAACAACAACAACAGTATATATGAAAATGTATGTAACTGATTATACATTAGTAATATTAAAGCTAAAACGTATTTTTTTGTATCAATAAAGTTAAACATTTCTTGCATCAATGTATTACCTTAATGATTAGAATAATCTCTACTATCAATGGGACTCTCCTATAGCCAGTAAGAAATCCTATCACTCTCTGGAAATTCAGAAAAATCTTTGAGTTCATAAAATATTGCTCCAAGTCCCAGACTATGTTTAAGCTACTCTATTCGGTCAAAGATGCATACTCAATGTATCACATGGAAGGCTCCAATGTATCCTCTTAAAGGAAGCAAATGAATGCGGCAGAATACTTCCTACACACCTATACGCGTAAAATATGTCAATTTTTATTAACGCTTCAAGGCAACTCCTTTATTTTCACATTTTCATTGATTTTTCTTTTCACTTTCATTAAATTGAATGCCATAAGGTACCTTTGTTTACAGTATATTAGGGAATGGAGTTCCAACAAATAATAGTTTAACTGCAGAGATCAAATTTTGTAGGCTTTGTCATTCAACTTTAATGTAATGCTTCACACTAGGGAATAACATAGAACAGCCTCAATTGACAAATCAGAAGCCAGGATTCCAGTCACTGACATCAATACATTCAACAGAATTGACAAAAATGAAGGAACCTTAGACAACAGCCTGAAACTGATTCAAGACCTGAATTCAGTTAACTGTTTGAACTTTATGATACCTGTTAAATATATCAAGGAAACATAAATCAAGTTGGCCAACTGATTTGCTTGTACCTACTTTCAACATTATATTTTAGCTAACCTTCAGTAACAATTTTGAATGGATCAACTCTTTAACATTGTACTAAAAACCAACTCATTTCCTCCTGAAACCATATCTATAATATTTTTCATATGCTGATAGATACATTTAAAAATCCCAATTTCCTCTGGCATGGTGAATAAGACACTACACTCAAACCACAACAATATACCTATCTATTTATAAGCTAGCATGTTTTTTTAAATGCCAAAGCCTTCCGGCATTAATACAATGTCTGCTTTTCACATCATATTTTGCATTAGTGAAACAAGTAATTGAGTAATAAGACATAGTGGCCTGGTAAACTATGAATAGCTGATTTGTATAAAGAGATATGTGAGAAACAGCTAACATGTGGTTGTGTTCCTTCCATTCGTGATGTTCCTATTTAACACATGATGTGAGATTTATCAGATCAATCAGATGGGTGTCACGGGCTAACATGGTGGTTTGGACTGATTAGATCTTATATAGAATAGAACATGGTTTAATGTAACTTTATTCCTTTGTGTATTGCCCTTCTTTATCAAATTGCTTGTCTTAGACAGTAAGTCTTCAATCTAACCAGACAGTAATAAATCTCAAAGCGCCTCGTAAAGAATAAACATAAATAACACATGCTGCTACCCAAAGCTAGCATCATATTGACTTATAACCATGTACTGAATCATGGTGATTTTGTTTATTTAAATCCTTAAATTTCCCCTGCACTGTTCCTCTCACCCACTCTACAGATGTTTGGTTACTGAATCCAGTACTTTCATTTGGTCACGTAAATCAGGTTGAGGTCTGTCTGATTTTAGAATGTTATAGCTCAAACAGTCTACCTAAAAGAATATATGAATCAAATAGAACATCATCAACAAAGCTCATGTTTTAAGGCCGCCAAATTCTTGACCTTTTTTGAGCAACCATTTTGTAATTATTGCTTTATTTAGGCCTATAACAGTATATATGGCATGATTTTTTTTTTTTTTTTGGGGGGGGGGGTTAAGTTTCTGGTTTTTGGTTAAATTCCATTTGTTAAAGTAAGGTTTATTGTGAAGTGTAATTTATGAATCAAGAACAGTAAAACAAATAACACTTAGTTATAGAAACAGTTGCTGAAACCAGTACCACAAACTAATATGACAGTCATAAAGCTTTTCACCCAATATACATGGCTACAGTAATGAACTTTGCTGATTGACTTACAGTAAGACATTTATATGCCTAGGTAATTCTTTTTTAACACAATATTTGTGCATATCTAATGAGCCTTTAATTGACCTGTGTCCACCTTGAAGCAGCCTTGGAGTTCTTGCTTAAATAGAATGGAATAAACTCTCGACCTGATAGGCTTTGTATGGTTGCTTCCAGCATGGACGTCTTAATTTTTGAATGTGTACGTGTGAAAGCTGAGAAGTAAGTTACTTTTGTTCTTAATTGGTATTGAAGTAAATTATTAGAAACATATAGTTGTAGATCGCTACAATGTATATATTCAATTTTAAGTTCTGTTATTACCTTATTGAAGTTACAAATTAATGATATTTTATAAGTAGGCCTATATTTGCTTGAGACACTCAAGCCAATAACTTTGTTTTTGTGGTATTACCACAGCCAGATGTTCCGGGTAAGCCTATATAAATATCAAAACACACAGACTCTGCACATGTTTTGATAAAAATTTGAAATATGCAGAGAAGGAATCCAACAGGAAATTTATGTATCCCACCAAAATGTTCCAAGCCTTGTCCAATTTGATATTGTGATTTTATGAAGTGCACAACATTATGGAGTCACAGCTGTAAAGGTGTTTGTAATAGGATAAGCCTCCATGGCTGCAATAACAATGGGTCATTCTGTTCAGGTGATTTTGCCATTATTAAATTCTCCCAGTTTCTTTATATATAAAAGTGCCTTTGATAAGGTACTCTAAAATTCTAATATAGTGTACAATTTCCCAGGTCTTGCAATGTGTAGACCATTTTATACGATGTCTAAGAGGCGACAAAATATTGCTGCCTAATGAATCTTTCCTTTTTACATCGTCTCTTGGGAATAATATATATCATCATGATAGTATTAATAAATATCACCAAGAATATTGAATATATTTGGAGATACATGAAAGCATTCTGAACTATGTAATTAAGAATTGTGTTATGAAATACACTTTTTGAATTACTATTAATGTTAAGTCTGATGATAAAATTATGCAAAATACAGTAAAGGAATGTGAGACACTTATTGCTTTAAGTGATTGCATATAGTGACTTTGCGGCCAATGTGTGTCACTATTAAATGATGCATAGCATACAGACTGTAATAAACCGCATCATCTGTTATGGATACACAGGCTGGTCAAGTGTGGCAATGGAGAACAATCCGGAATAAATGTGGTCTGAGGTAAAATTAGCTGGAATTTTATGCATTGGTTCAGTTTCAAATACAATGTACCTATGTGATGAATGTATCCATTTGTTTTGTTTGGTTAATGGAATAAGAAAGGTCTTAGGCTTCGGACTAGCAATCTTTTGGGACTAGCGAGTCGTCGGACTAGCGAGCGGACCCCGGTCATGGCCATGAAACACAATCGGGAATAAATGTGGTCCGACTCTGAGGTAAAAGTGGCTTGCATTTTCTGCATTGGTTCAATTGCAAAGAAAATGTACCTATGTGATGAATGTATTCGTTTGGTTAATGGAATAAGAAAGGTCAATAAATAAGAATTAGTTGACCTCTATTTCTGAACTTGAAGTCATTCAACTTATGTAACACATTTTGATTAGACTTTAGTTTTTACTGTTAGAGAAATCTTTTCAAAAAAGTAGTCAGTAGATTATGCGCTAAGTCCCGATACGTCACAGACGGGGGTTATATGCAGGGACCAAATCGCTGGCCGGGCAGCGTCTCCGCGGTGGCTTGCTACGGGTATGACTCGCTTGGGAAACGGGAGGTCACTGGTTCGAATCCTGGTGAAAACACACATTTTTCAGCACCCTTCCCTTTTCGAGGAGAAACGTTACATGATCAGTTAGGGTTAAGAGGTTTTGTTTCTAAATTTCTTGGTTTGATGCAATCATATCATATAAGTATCTGCTGATAAATTAGTGCTTAGTACTGCGTGGTAGAAAATAGCTTGTAAAATAACTTTATCTTTGCTCTTAATGCCGATATTTGATATTTCATTGCCCTACCTTTTATTGTTAAACATTCATGGATAGCTGATTACAAGCATATGGGTTTCTCATAGTAATAACATCATTTATTAAATCAATGGTATTTTATGAAACCATTGAGCCTCCCTTAATACCTTAACGTTTTGTAGTTTCAAAACATTTGTGATATAAGAAACAAGATGTATAAATTATTTTTGAATTGAATTTGAAAGAAAATTCAAGAAAATTTGGCAAAATGATCACTGATGGTCTAATAGGTCTTGAATCATCCAAAGTTAATGTATAGATTTAAGAAAGCTATTTAGCAAATGCAGTTGTATGTTAACATGAAATGTCTAGTCTATTCACCAAAGTTTTGGCTTAACTCTAACACTTTTAAGCACCTCTCCTCAGAAATTTATATGTTAAGAATTTGGGTTTCCCCCCAGGATCAAACCCGGGACCTCTCGCATCTTGATCCAACATCCACTGATGCAGGCCAATGGGTATACACTCCCTGGCAGTATTTGCATGATTGTAGCTAACTCTGGTCTGTGACAGATTTGGACTTAAGCGATTTACTTGATTTTGTGAGGTTCGTTAGTTTTAAGGTTAAGTATAGAAATTTGTTTGTAATATTCAAACATGCAAACATCACTTTGATTTTCAATACAGAGTATTTAACGTTTCCTTTGTATTAATATAAAGCCTTTAGTTATAGGCTAAGCAAGCAAATGATAACACATGCATAAGTTATAGAATCAAATTAAGATGTTGCCTCTCTCATATCTCCGTTTCAGACAGGGACTTATCAATAGCACGGTATGTACATATGCTGTGGCCCAGGCAGGATTGAAAGAAAATTGAGTTTCACTTGTGCCTAAATGCAATTTTGTTTTTAATATACACTTACTATGCCTAGGGATGAGTTTGTCAAAGCTTTCCTATTTTCAAAGATGCTTGAGTGTATATCCAGTGAATATCATGCCGACATTTTTCAATCTGTGCTTGATTACTTAGCCCTGCAATAATGCCGTGGCACAGTAATACCTTGCGTTTTATGTTCGATTCAAATTTTTTGTTTCAATACATTGATTATTTTTAGATTCGATATAATTTAAAATGTATTTATTTGTTTTTATTTCCCTTTAAACTAAATTTGCCAATATGACAACAATATGATCTCTTCTGAAGTAATGTGTAGTAAAAGATGAGCATTTATATAATATTCAACCTGTCAAGTACACTTTTCTTTAAATGTAATAAAAATAAAGTATTCCTCAATATTATTTTACATGTTATTTTGTAAGGAGAATACTCAAGAGAAAACTAGACAATTTCTTTCCAGGGTTTCAAAAACATGTATTAGTGTTTGGGGTGAGACACAAGAATAACTGAGATGCAGTATCTGTTTGAAATAATGCCACAAAGCTTAAAGGCTTTTTATATTTAAGCTGATTTTTTGCTCTCTGATGTTTTTCTTGATATTCTGCAAACATACAAGTCATGTTGTGTTTTTAAGCTGATCTTTTGCTCTCTAAAAACTCCTTTTTTTTTGATATTCTGCAAACACACAAGTCATGTTGTGTTTTTAACTTTCTGCTCGCCAATAAAAAGTTGTCTGTTTGCATACTTTAAAATACACACTAGTTGACTTTGTTACATGAAGGGCCTCTCTGAAGATGTTTCTACCTTTTAAAGAATTCTAGCATGTCTGTTTTAGACAATATAGTATTGGTTTTCCAAGTTTGTTTGTATGGATTGAATGATTTAATGTGCACTTGATGTGCACACCACATTCTCAGTTTCACAGCCAGACAGGATTACAGCCCATTCAGTTGCGTTATTAGATTCCTTTTTTGAGAGGCACTTAACACTTTAGGTGTTTTAGAATCCTTAGTCCACAAGGGGGGATCCATATAGACCCTGGATTTTAATCGCTTAAACAAAGATGTTCTCCACATTATTTATATTTAAAACTCTACACAGTGATACACCAATTCAATACAAATCATATGAAACAAAAAAATCAAAATTCCATCATTCCGTTTCAAAATGGCGACCAGATATCTAATTTGTGTTCAATTTTAATTTTTTCGACAAATTTGAAATCTGCTTTCCCAAAGGAGTTTTTCAATGAAATTTGGCTCATAATAGCAGACTATAATTACAAATACTTTGCTGAAATAAAAATGTTAAAAAGTTTTTTTGTTTTTTAGGGACAAAATAAAATTTGAACAGCGCCATCATTTTACCAGTTTATGCTTATTATCTCAAAAATGATGCATCCGATTTGAAAATAATTTGCACCAAAACTTGTTCACCCCCTGTCTTGAAAATTACATAAAACAGCTTTATTGGGTTATGTTGCATTTTGCGCTACACAAGAAAAAACAAACCAACCCCCCTTACGCACTTATGACTTGCTCCTATTTTAAAGTGCTGCTTCTCTTTTAAAGCACTTTAAAAACTCTAACACATAAATATACACAGTTTATACAAAGTTGGTACATTGTGGTTGTAGCATTTCATGATAAATGACTTGCACTTAATCCACAATTTTACGCTGCTAAGATGCTCATTTATAACACGCTTTCAAGTTTAATGTTTACTTCATGTTTTAATGGTAACTGATAATAGTTAATGTGCTGTCACTTTATGTTTGATGTAATGTATCTTGATGTGTTGTGTTCGTCAACGTTGAAACTTTTGGGAGCTATGTCAAGTTTATGTGGAATGTGATATCTTACATGTGTTCATGATGTTGTAGTTGACAAACCATGTGATCTTTGTGTTCCATTTCTCACAGTTATTTGTTCATGTTTACATTATGTGACTGTGATTTGAGATAGGAAACCCAGAATAATGTGTAGCAGTATATGATAAAAAAGTAGATTTGAAAGTGTTTTAGGTATTAAATGTTTTGTTTATCACCTTGAAAACAAAAAGTGATCAATTGATTGCATCGGAACATGAAGAGTAAATGGCAGCTTCACTTTTCTTGAATTGATGAACGTAACAAACATATTTAAATCAATTAATATGACTTTTCTGGTTTTGTTCTTTTCAGAATTCAGACAACAAATAAGGCCCAGAGTGAGGCTGAATACCCAGCCTATGGACTCACCGGACCCAGCACACAAGTGGCTTCCAATATGACGGTAAGTAACAACGATCTGAATGACTAAAATAAATTCAAAGGTAACTTAATGGTTTTTTTTGACCAGAGAATAATTGTTATCAATAATATAAACAGATTTTAAATATAGAAAAGCTGGTTTCAATATGAAATTGCAACCAATAACAAATATCAAGGAAGCGGTAGGATTTCAAAACAATGCTTTACCCTGCTCAAGTTACGTAAACTACTTAAGTCTCTATATTATGTTACTTAAAGGGTCAGTAATTTACTGTAACAAAATATTGTGTTCTAGCTAGACCTCCATTATGTAAGAACAGGATATGCAACAACGATGACCAGGAATAAAATGTTTCATTCAAAACTTGCCAGTCTGCATTGTGGATGTACATAATAACTAGGTTAGCAACCCTAAACACTGGCAAAAAATGGAAAAAAAGTGAATTTTTAAACACGCAACATGCGAGTGGGTGTTTAAAATTAAAATTCCCATTCCTAGGTCATTTTTTTTTTAAATGTTATTTCTAGCTTGGTTGGAAGCCCAAATGGCCAAAAAGTGTGTTTTTCGTGATTTTCTCACAAAATGTGATTTTTGGTCAAAATCAACATCACCATCATGTTCCTTGTGAAAATTCCTTTCTGGAAATGTATACTTTTATTAACTTTAAGCACTTTGTTAAAAAGTTATGGTACAAAATAAATTTGCAAAAATGTAACATTGAGTGAGGTGCTTACACCCCTTAAGATGAAAGTTTACCTGTACACTTTTCAACCCACTTTAAAGTTGCAGTGTAAGATGAAGCATTGTCAATGGTTTGATTGTTATATGTTTTGATAAGGAGTATTTGCAGAAGCTTGTGCTGTTTTAGTGCCTTTAAGGTTGTTTGATGATTTGTTGGATTACTGCAATGTTATTAAAGGTGACATTTTCAAAAATGTAGATCTTAAATCTTACATATTTAACTACTCTAAAACTTTATAAACCCTAACCTTCCCAAGGGTTACAAAAAGCTACAAGAGTAAATCACCAAAATCAAAAAGTCCGAATACATCATAGACCGGGGTCCCATATGGGCACGAAATCGCTGCCTAGGCAGCGCCCCTCGGGTCGCTTGGCATAGGAGGACACGGGATTGGGAAGCGAGAGGTCCCTGGTTCGAGCCCCGGTGGAAACCACCAATTTTTGACACCCTTATTTCCGAGGAGATAGGCTGAGAATGAAAAATGGTAGTAGGAGGTTAGGGTTAATCTTTCAAATTCAGACAGTTAAAGAGTAGGTGAGAAAATGAAGGAAGAAGCATTAAATATGATGCACGGTACATTCATTACACAATGACAAATACACCATTTTGCATAGTAAATTCACCTCTTTTTTTATTTATTATTATTATTTTTTGAAGTTTCTCCCTATGCTGGTGTTGTGTAGAGTAAAACCAACCCCTAAAAATAAAAAAAAACTATATCATCCAAATTTCTGTGCCAATACCAGACTGTCTTATTCCCACATTCCTATTTTAGATATTATCCATCAACTGGAAGGAC
This sequence comes from Ophiothrix spiculata, assembly GCA_000969725.1. Classification (NCBI taxonomy): domain Eukaryota; kingdom Metazoa; phylum Echinodermata; class Ophiuroidea; order Amphilepidida; family Ophiotrichidae; genus Ophiothrix; species Ophiothrix spiculata. The sequence goes on along the minus strand of JXSR01S065357.1, from coordinate 73,169 downwards.
CCTTTGCGACTGAATATATACTCGTTACCATACTATTTTACTTTGGGATCTTATATGATGTTTCTCCCCATGCTTGGGTTGAGTAGAGTAAAACCTACCCCTTTAATTTTTTTTTCAAATTACTATATCATCCTAATTTCAGTGTCAATACCAGACTGGCCAATACCCACATTCCTATTTTAGATATTATCCATCACCTCAATCACGTCAAGGAACAAGGACATTTAAATATTGCGACTGAATATATACTCGTTACCATACTATTTTACCTTGAATCTAACATGATGTTTCTCTCCATGCTTGGGTTGCGTAAAGTAATCGCACCCATGTAAACGCATACAAGTTTTTAACCTTTAAATCAGGACACCTTCAAAAATGTTTTATGCTCTGCAACATAGTAATTCTAGACATTGATGTACATGTTGAAAATAATGATAAGGCAGTTTTGGTCCGACCAAAAATTTAGATCCAAGGAGGCAAATTTATGGTACTTGACTAAATTATTTTTTGACAACCTAAATAAAGTTTGCTTAGTTAAAAATTTTAAGTATTTTAAATCTCAGGTATAGAAGACAATTAGGTCTATTGCAATCTTTAAAACTTAAGACTACAATTGAGAAGTGTTTCAAGACTCTTTAGAGTAAATTCTAGAAAAGGATACATTTATTTGTAAAATTATTAGTTGTTGAGTTACTAGAGCATCCCTTACGAAAATGTAACCACAAAAACGAGCCAATACAAGCTCGTTTTCAGCTCGTATGTGAACGTAATATGCATGACTTTGCTCATTTAATATAAACCAAGCTCGCACGAGCTTACTTACTTTATAGCGCGTAATTAAAATCAAGACCTTAAGCTCGTTTAAGATTATAATTCTGAGCAATAGTAATCAATTGTAAGCTCAAGCGCACAATTTTTATGAGCTTGTTGAAAATATGAGC
>JXSR01S065357.1:17230-37228 GCA_000969725.1 Ophiothrix spiculata | reverse complement strand
TATAATGCAAGACACCAACTTTTATCATAGGCTTACTAAATACTAGCAAGTTATGAAAATATTTGCAAACCGAATTAAGATAGCTTTAACGGCTACGGTGTCGATGTCTTGCTCAGAATTTATTCAAAATGTCATAGAATGTGCAGAATGATGAAAATTCAAAACTTTTAAACATAAGAAATTGGCCGAATATTATAAAACTAATTAAATCTTACCATTGAAGGGTTTTCTTTAAAAGGAAATAGGTTTTGGTTCACATTCCCAAAAACTATTTACTTTATAGCTAATTTTCTGACATCTGTAAATAGTCGTTCAAGCTAACTTAGAATTGGCATTAACTTGACCATCAAACTTTGCAATTCTAGCACGATACCTTAGTTCAAATACGTTGTGAAATATCTCATCAAAAAACAAAGGCTTTAGTTTACAATAGTTACAAATTTATTATGTCAAAAAATCTTTTGTCATTAACAATTTAAACAATCAATTTGGTCTTTCCCAACAAAAGAGAACAGTCAATCAAAGTAAGTGATAGTCTATTGTTTTCTACCAGAATAAGCAAAAATGCTTTTGCTCATATGTTTATTTTCTTTCATGCACGTATACTAAATAAGCATTTCTTAAGCACTTTTCTTTCTTTCTTTAGAATTTTTCTATTCAGGTCCACACAGGAAATAAACAGTAACATAAAGGATAAATTTAAACTTAATTTCCACAATGCTGCTGATTTTAGCTGATTCTGTTGCATTTCTGTTAATCATTAGTAATACTTATATTATCGTCTCAAATCACTCCAATGTAAGGTAGCTATTAATGTGTAACTCACATATAGATCTCAAGCAAATTATTACGGAGTACAAACATGATGTTTCTGACTCTAAAGTAAACATCAGTGTATAAAAGACTCAATACTGTGTATATCACGCTGAAAGCAATTTATCCTCCACACCTGAGCTTACTGGGATTCAAACATAGCCGGCTTTCTTGGAACAACTTAAACACTAAAATCTAAGTATGCATAATGCTTAAACTAACTGTAAATAACTTGACGGGAAAGACATGTAATATTGCTTTAGGGCTATGTAAGATTGTACCTGGATTTGAAATCACAAGCACTCCCATGGGTTCCAGTTTTAGCTTACACATCTGATGTTGCAATGTACAAGATGAATATTTGGCTTGAGACAAATTCTTAGGCCCCTTATTTTTACTATAACTCAGGTTTTTGATCAATAAGTAGCAGTCCCTTTTTATTGTATATGGCAATTGTATATATGCAAATTTGACTTGGTAATAGAGAACAAGTATAACAGGAGAGAAAAATTATGTACTGGGTAAGATACTTAATAACTTTACATTTAATTAACTTAGACAATAACTTCCTCACACCTTTTGGTTATTCTGAGAAGGCTTTAATTAATTTCAAAATGGAAAAAGTCCTTGAATATTATATTAATGAGTTGGTGTAATTGATTATTCTTCCACCTTATTTTATACAGTACTACTACAAGGAGATCAATTTCATTAAGAATAATCACTGTGGTTAAATCAATTTCAATTATCTGTTCAAGTTATCCATATGACCATTTTAACTGAGCTATTTTTACTACAATAGATCCTAGAGTCTCTGAAAAAGTGCAATGTTGTGATTTCATCAAATATTTTACGCAAGCGATCAATCTACACCTGTACATTTTACAACATGACAAACAGATAATTTGATAACAATCTTGCTTTGTTAGTAAAATGTAGCTAACAGTCAAAATATATAAACATTTTCTGACAAAATAAATGAATACAATCTTCTCCAACATTACAACTGTGAAAACCACCAGAATGTCATTTGAAGCAGCTGGAATTAATTGACATGAACCTGTTTATTTATGTCACATAAAATTGAAAGAAAAATACTGACATTATAAATAACTTACAGTACGTATTTGCTCTGGTACTGAAAATATGTCAAACACTGACAAACTAATCAACATGGAAAAAATAATGATAATGAAGCCAAATAATAATGATGTCAACTCTTATTTGTAAGGCATATTAAACCTTTATGCATTAAGTTGCTAATTTTGTGATCAAGAAGATATTTAATTATGATTTTTTTAATTTAAATGCTTTAAGTGATCTATTTTTATACTTATTATACTATACTTATACTATTAGCTTTTAAAAATTTATGAAAGAACTACTGACCTAATATAGTAGACATGCTTGGACTTGCCTCAAATGGAATTTAAGTACATAGTCTTTTTAAAATATGAATCAGTTAGGGTCTTATGGCCTACTTTTGATGAAAGTTTAAACAATTCAAAATATTAATGAGATTTTAATGAAATAAGCATTTCCTGCTGAAAAAATCATTAGATCGTCATTTATATTATATTGTTTAAAAAATACATCTTAACAAAACAAACCACACTCACACTTAGTTCCAATCGCATTATTCATCAGTAAACAAACACTCAAGGTAGAAATAATGCTCAAACATTCATTTGCCAATATCTTTAAAAGCTTTCAATTAGGTGCAAATATTTTCCAAGGATAACACACTTAATGTTATCACACTCACAACTAACTGGTGCATAATTCAACAGCCTGGTTTTCTACAACATATGTACCTTGTTCCAGAAACCTAGATGACAGGTATTGATGTACAACATAAATGTGGGTGTCTAGTACAAACATGTCATAATGAAATGAACTGAAAACCTTGAATATTGTTGTGTGAAATGCTATCGGAAAATGAGTGTGAAGTCGTAAAATTGCATTCAGAGATACGACCTATTTAATATGACATAAAGCAAAAGAAAATACACAAATATTTGTAGAAAACATTAGCAATGTTACAGAGACAAAGAGCAACATTCATATGTTATGCTTCATTTTTAAAAAGCTTATTATTTTAAAAATCTACCTATTCTAATTATATGTCAGATTGCAACTTAACACTCATTTTGACATGGCATCTCATATCATGCAAAACATCTTATTAGAATACATACATGACATCCAAGTATATGACAAGGAGAAACTTGGATTAATATAGACGGAGGTGACATTTCTTTAATGAAAGAATTTTCATTATAGCAGTTTCTGATAAGAAATGCAAAATGATAACATACATGAAAAATATTGAAAATATTGAGATGAATTTTAAAATAAAATGGAAGGACAAATATGTGATACTATAGTTATGTGAAGCAACTCAATTTTCAAATCAAAAATTAAAGAATAATAAATAAAAATTAAGAATGCGATAAGGTTTAAATTATACAATATTATATATTACAAATACTGTTTTCCTTTTTCCTAATATCACATCGTATAATATTTTTGTCATTACTAGGTCAATAACCCAGTAATTTCACTCCCTAATGAACCTCTACAATACTGAAAATTTTCATTTTGTATTAAGGCTGTATACAAAGCATTCATGCAGATAATAATATTTCCTTCAGATCTGTGAGCAAAATTTCTTCACCAATGCATGATGGATATAAGACTCGATTATGACGACAATACTCATGGTAAACACATTTGGCTTCCTTCATTTATTGGCACAAATAATTGCATCTTTGCTGACCTACTTTTTGTTTTCTCCATTTGTCCATTGAACCAATCTTATCCAGTGGCAGTGGAAGGTTAACCTTTGAGGGGGGTGGCTAATTTTTTATTTATCAAAAAGAAATTAAGCAAAAATGGTCTGAGGAAAATTATGATATTTTGTTATGCGTGAAAAAATATGTCAAATCGGCTAATTTCAGCTACAAATTGTTAACAAAAAATGTTGAAATCTGCGCAAAAATGGCAAATGTTTATTGAAAACTGAGATATATATATATCGATATAATATTACCTGAAAATTTGTGTGAAGCGCGTAATTTTTTTTGATTTTTCACATTAAAATTATCAATACAAGGGGAAAATTTCAATTTCCTTTCCTTTTCTTTCTTTTTTCTTTATTTTTTGAGGGGGTCCGCTCCTCCCCCCCCTGCAAAATTGGGGGGGGGGGGGCATGTCCCCAATCCCTCCCCTGCTTCTGTTGCCTATGATCTTATCTGCAAAGGATTTTGTCAGCATAAAATTTACAGCAAGCAATAATTCTGAAAGGTCGTCTGTCCAGATAAAAGAATGGATTTAGAAGGTGTGGGCCTTGTGAAAAATCAAACATTTCTTAAGCATTAAGTATAAATGAAACTGATAGCTAAACAATACAACCGATACAGGATTAACATATCGTGGACAAATTTCTTAAGAAATAAAAACAGATTGATATTAAATTGATAAAACTACAAATTGGATCTCAAAATGTTTTTAAAAAGCAGTGTTTGTTTTCTTCGTTTTTAGCAGACTGACTGGTATAAAATTTTTTTGAAACATGAATGTTTCTATTTCTTAACAACTTGGAACTGAATGTAAAAAATATCCTGTCAACCTTGCCTTATTATAATCAAATTTCAAGAAGGGCAAGTCCGAGTTTAAACTTCAAATTTTTTGGAGAATATTTGGATTAAACAGTGGGCAAGAAGTTAAACAGAGTTAAAGAGATTAATAACCCTGTGCATACCTTCAATCAAGATACTAGATTCTCTCTGACTATTTGAAGAACTTTCTTAAAATACAAAAATTTACTCAAGTATAACTTTTTTCACCTAGGAGGTCACTTTGCATGTAATACTTGAGTAGAATGGGATAAAAATCAACTTAGACCAAGCGTATGTGTACATGTCTGTAAGCATATAAATATCTCAGAAATCAGATTTGATATCTGATTAAATCTGTGTCCTGGTAAGATGGAGAAGCTACTGATTAAAGAAATAAATTGGAATATATTCATTGATGGCAAATGTTGTTGAATATTCGAGTTATACCCTGGGTTTATTAAGCACATTGCTTTTCACGTGATTATATAGTGATGGATGAGTCGGCGAGGAAAAAAGTGTAATTGGATTTGTACGCTGCCGTTAGAAGTAAACACTTCACTCACAAGTGTTTTCAGTATAAATATAATTTGATATTGTAAGTTGCAAGGTCATCGTGAACTTCCTCCTTGAATTATTTGACTAGATTAGGGTTTCATTTTCTCCAAAACAAAGCTTTCTTCCTGTCAGCATTTTTTTCTTTAACATAAACTTGTGACATGAGAAAACTGTTAAAGAAAAACCTAAAACCCAAATTTAAACATTATTATTACTTTCACATGATTAAAAACTCTCTGTCAGTGTTATTTGCATCAAGTCTCCCGATTTAGGCGAGAGTCTCCTGATTTTAGGTAGTCCCCCTGACCTCCCGATTGGGTAGCCATTTCTCCCGCTTTGAAAACAAATCTCCCACTAACTCCCACTTTGGAAAAAATTCCCGCTATCTTCCGCTTTGAGAAAAAAAAATGCAACGCGGTGTCCTGCTAGCAAGTACTACAGACTGTGTACACCGTACATTTTGTTTTTGTTTTTCTTTCTTTCTTTTTTTCTGCTTGTCAGTTTTGATTCAAAAGTTTCGTAAAAAATTTGGGTGTACCTTTTGGGCCTCATATGTCAGTTGTCCGTAAACATTACTGGTGAATTTTAATCTCCCCCATCAGAATTGAAAATGTTGACAGGTATGTTTTTACCTTGCAATTCATAACAAAATCTTTTAAAATCTTTACTTCAATTTCTAAATAAAAAAAATATTTATATCCATATGGTTGGTACCAATCAATTTGCTAAGTATTTATCATGTAAAACATCAAAACCTGTCATAACATCCATGATAATTGATCCTCTAAATGTCAAAATCAATTCATACATCCTGATAAACTGTTATTTAGTTGTTACCATACAATTCAAATCCCACAAAGAAAAGTAGTAACTTAATTAACAAAACTTATACTCCAAGGATGTAAAAAGCTGACTGATGATTTCCCACTAGATCTGTCTAGTCTGAAAAGTGCAATTTCTCGGTTAAGATAAAAATTTAATTTGTCACTCAAACCTTGTTCTCTTCTTTATATCTTAAGCTTTCCAATAGCATACTTTAACTATCAGAATATGTCTATCTCTGTTTTAATGAAAACAATGTTTATAAGAGAAAGATTAATCAGCAATGGGTCCACTTATCATTTTAATTGATGTGGTTAATGGTTTTAACAATTGAAAACTTCTTAACAAAACTTGACATTTAAGAATTGTGCTTAATCAGCTATGTTGATTGTACCACAGCGGGCCTAGAATTAGTAATGGAGCCAGACATACTGGTAAAAGAGTAAACTCCTGGTTGAGATCCTACTTACAAAACAGCTTGACTATTTAAATTATAAAACATTATTTCACAATTTTTTCTTATAGACATTTTACATGTATGATTTTCACTTTTCCAATAATGTAGTTTGTCAAAGTCATTATTGTGGTGCAGTATATAAATCTCTTCTTCCAATTGTTGTGCAGACTTCCCTAAGTGAGTTCTATCTCACAAGCAGATTTAAATGACCTGATTAACCGAAACAAGATGGGATACAGTCACGGTTAGAGTCACCTATTCGTGTGAATACATACTTGGATTACATGTGAAGGTATGAGCATTCTGTGCATTGAAACAGAGGACAAAAATCTTACCTCTCATGAAATATTTTTTCAACTCTTAAAACTTAACACTTATGTGACCAGGGGGGGGGGGGGGGGGGGGGTTGGGGGGTTCATGCAAACAAATTTCACATCGCCGCTCCATGTAATTGTCAAACTTAACGCAGCGGGTCCCTCAGTGGCGAAAAAATTCAAATCGATCCAGTAGTTTCGTGCTAATTAGCATAAAGTGATTTTTCAAGGGCGCTGTTCAAATTTGTTTTGCCCATAAAATTGAAACCAAATAACTTTTTTTGCAATGTAATTGTACTTGCAATGTGCAAATTTGAGCAAAATTTAATGCGAAAATTCCTTCGGGAACACAGAGAAATTGAAATTTTGGCAGGGAATTTTTTGACGCCACACAAAAAAATGGTTTTTCGGCCACCATATTGAACGGTTCATCCGATTTTCAATTTCCCCCCTATATTTTGGTCCTTATTACATGCTTTATCGATTGACCAGACTTTCAACTTAAAATTCATACCGGAAGGGTGTTTTTTAAGGGGGGTCCCTAAGGGGGGTCCCCCCCACCCACCCCTTGGGCACCAATGAGTGGGAAATATATACCTTGGTCACTTAAGTGTTAGCATAGACAGAGAAGAAGAAACTATGTATGTAAAATAAGGGGTCAATTGGCTTTCTGTTTGTTTTCTGAACATTACAACTTTCATTTCTCCTCAAATGTATGTCGCTATAACATAATAATCAAATGCCATTAAAATGCAACGACACATCCCAAAGCAGAACCACGTTTTATTTGATAACGTTTCCATAAATATCTCCAAGGTATTATATAAAAAAACTTCAAATACATTAGCTGAATTAATCAGAGCTATTTCCATTGATGAAATTAGGTTATGGAAACAAAATGCTTGGCTATGCTAGAAACATTGTCCTTTACCTTACACAAAATATAATGCTGTTATTAACGGTGGAGGAAGGAAATTGCTTTCTGATGAATAAAGAACAAAACCATTGCAATGAGGGAAGTGCACTTAAATACAGAAATTCTTTATGAGATAATATGTAAAGTGCTGTTTCAAAATTGTGGGATTATGTATATATATGGGTGATTCCAGTAATTAGGACGTCAATTTGTGACATTTTGAGAAAAAAAGGAAAACAACAATTTAAGGAGGTTGTCAATTATTTCTTGAACAAATAAATGATAATATCATTCCTCATTAAATAGCAATCAAATGAGTCAAAAGCACTGTCAAAAAATTAAAATATTGCAATAAAACTGCATTCCGGTTCCCTGTGTAAATGGGACACCAAACCAATGTTCTGATTTTTTTTAAAGATAATTTCATTACTGTGTGATATGGATATAGTTTTATATGTTCAATTTGCTTATTTGATGGTGCACATTACAAATGGTCATGCCTTCACATTTGTTTATACATAAAACAATGTTTTTCAAGCACAAATGTAGCGGGACACCAAATGGTGTCCCGTTTACACGGGAAACCACAGAAAATTCCATATTTTTTTATAATTTATATAAGTTTTAGATACACTGTCTTTACAAACTTTGCACAATATTTCATGAAACATGTATGCAAGTAATAACAGTGCACTTCAGCATGTCAGTTTACTTTCAGTTTCTCAGAACAAACTATTGGTTCCCCGTGTAAACTTAAAAACGGGACACCAAAATTGTGGGTTTTGTTTACACGGGGAACCAATGACTTGCATCGATTAGAACATGATCAGCTAGTTACAAAAAGAGTCCAATTTATTATATTACAAAAGCCTTATGTGTTTGATTTATAATAAATCAGAACAATATACTATATACTTTCAAGGTTTTGATGCACATCAAAACCAATAACAAGACGTTTAGCCATTTTTATTTATGTCACAGGCTTGGTGTCCAATTTACACGGGGAACGACACCTTATTTTCTACATAAAATTAAAAGGCAATGAGTTAATTGTTTCATATTATATAATCTGATAATTAGATGCAAATACTGTAAATTAAAATGGAATTTGTAGGTTTGAATACATGTCTTCATTGTTAAAATCTGAATAAACAAAATGTCACATAGTAAATGGGACACCAAACCTAATGGTGCCTTAATTACCGGAATGACCCATATTGCTCTATCTAACAATAAAGTGTAGATTTTACCAAGCTATCTTTGGGACTTTATTTCAAAGTTCTATTCCACCTATATTAATAAGTGGGCGATTTTAGCTCTATCTTTTATATATTGAGTATGCAAAAATTGGGAAGTAATTGAAAATTATATTCATTAGGAGATGTTATATAAAAAGAAATGAGCTCAAAAAAGTATCCAATTATGTATACAGCAGCGTGATGCCTTAATTTTGACTATTTTGTATAACGTTTTACAATGATAACAAGATTTGATATGCAATGCGCATCCTAGAGGGAACTTAGCTGTGAATGTAGGTCACCAACAAAGTACTCTGTTGCATCACAAGTCATCAGTTTACTTAATGGCAGATACATTCATACAGTATCAAGTAATTGTAGCATTTATCACGTTTGAATACTTTCCAACTATTAGTGATTGATCAAATAGGTTGGAATGTGCATTGTGCATACGAAAGTAGAATTGCTGAATTCCTGAACTCGCTTGACACAATTCTGTGTCCTAATTGCCTCTTGCATTCTGAATACCTGAGCATTCAGAGCGAATTTTTGAATAGCTGATGATGCAAGTGAAGAGTATTTCACCAAGAGGGTCATGTCAACACTCGATATTAAAAAATTGCTATATATTATAGAAATTTTACTGCTGAAAAGGCTAATACTGTAAACGCCAATATTTTCGTGCTCAGTAATTGTCGCGCAAGTCTTATTTTGAGCTAATTTTGAATCATTTTGCGCGCTTTTGTTTTCGCGTGTGTGATTTTTTTACATGCAGCATAATATACATACCACTTATCGTGCTATTTTTTTTCGAACAAGGCGAATTAAGCACGAAAATAATGTAGTGCAAAATGTACCACTTACACAGTAGTAAAAAATATCTGCTCAAGGTGACTGGAGACTTTGAGCCTACTATAGTCAGACACCTAAGGTTGAAAGCAATAGTAGGCTAACAAGTTAATGAGGGTATATATTTTGTACCCTTGTTCGAATATAGAGCATAAGATAATTGTTTTATATAGTATAACACAAAAATATTCCCGACATGATATAGGAATCTGTATACAATACATATATGGTCAAAATGTTCCTGTGAACTGCTGAGATTACTTCATTTAGTCCATGGACCTTTCTATGGTAACAATAACAGAAATAATCTACACGCATGCTTTACAATTTTAACCACACCATGCTACAAAACCTCGTCTAGCAGATAAGTGATATCTCCATTTTCTCGATTCCATGACGTTGCCCCAATTAAGCCCTTCTATTTGTGAACAAATTGCATTTGATGTGCATTGCGCATATCGAGTACTTTATGGGTAAAAGTAGGTCAACAAGACGATGACAACAGCTTGCTTTAAAAGAACATATGTTGATTTTTACATCAAACTTTGCAAAAGCTTGTTACCAAAACTACCCAGAGTACCTATTTCATAGCAGGTATATGATTTGCATGCATGAGTCAAAACAAATATCAAACAAATTCTGCTAAGATTATACTTACAAAAATTATTCATGAAGAAATTATTCTTGAATGAACTATATATCAAGTATGTTAATCCTCAACATAGACATAGCATTTTTGGTTAAGAAAGCTCAGAAATTACAAGCCTCCCATGATAACATGGAAAATGTAAAAAACAAAACAAATAACAAATAACACAATAAGTGTGAAAAAGGTGGTAAAATACAACCAGTCAATTTAAACTTGCTTGAAGACATATCCAGGAATATCTTCTTTTCTTTTCTTTTTTTTTTCGTTTAGTTGTTTCATAGGCAATAGGTAAGTTGGTATTCAAAGTTTGAAAAATAAGTATAATTATCATTAGGGATTCCTTAACAACAAAATGAGCGAAAGTTTACAGAACCTTTCATGAAAAGTTACTTCACAATTAACATCTCATCAAAAGCCTGACAATAAAGAAGCAAAATGGAATCTGTTTTGAACTTTTGCTCATGTAATAGCAATCTTCCAAAGTGATAAAAACTAGTGATAATTATAAGATTTCACAGAAAACATTGTGCAGCTTAGTCAAGTAATAAGCTTATTGAAGAAAAGAGTGTTCTATTCAGTGACCGCCTAGAGCACTTTCATCATTAGAATGAGTGCAATGAACATATTCTGCTCTATTAGACTTTGAATGACTTCATGCTCTTCCAAATGTCAGAATATAATTATCCTCCTTAATTTTGATAATTATTCAGGCACCAGGGCATGCTTAGGATTACTGACTTATCAGATCTAGAAGTGAGAAAATCTCATACCCTTTAATATTTTCAACATCTGGTATCTACATCAGATATGCGCAAATGGTATTTATTGTGTTAATCAAAATACATTGATGGAGAGAAAGAGAGAAAGTTTTGGTACATGCAAATTTAAAAGCATAAAGAAATAACCAAACCCTCCAACTAAAAATGTCAAATTAGAAAGTGTGTTGAATAAAGATGTTGTTGTTACTATGGTGGAAGTGGTGAAGTTGTTTTTAGAAATGCAATATGCCAATCAAATAAATGAATAACAATAAGGAATACTCCAGTGTCATGATTTTTCAATTTCCTGATTTGCAAGATGTTCATCATTATTACAGAAAATTTATAAACCACAACCATAAAAATATGAAGTGGCTATGTATTTCATATTGAATACTTAAAAAAAAAGTAATCTTTTATCTCGATCCTAAATACTAGTTAACATTTGTTTCACTATTGTTTTTAGAGTTTGGTCGTGACGCCAGTTGTATCGTCCACTTTGCAGGGTGTAGTTGCAACCATTCAGGATGTGGAACAGTGTGCAGTTGCTGTGGTGACAAAGTTGACAGGAGCCTAGATTGGTTTTGCCCCATAGTCTCAGATTTGCAGGAGATGGCAGTAGCTCAGGTGTCCATACATACAACAGTTTCTTCCACGATGCATCTACTTGCATGGCAGATTCCCATTTTAGCCACTAGCTGTCCTTGCTTGGCACAGCCATACAAGTAAACCAGCATATCATCTTCGTCTACTTCTTTGACTAGACTGGTTAGGCTTTGACGGTGTTGCCGAGAGTTCATATCCTTAATGAGTCTCTGAGTCTTGTTGAACCTGAGACCTGTTCTATCTGTCTGGCCTCTGCACATTTCATTAAAAAATAGGTGGCGTTCTCTCTGTTCTAGCTCTTTCACCCCATTCCATCTAGCTTGCTTTGCTTTCTTTTGAATACAGTCTTTGTATAGAGCTTGGGTGCTTCCGTCTACAGAGTATTTGTTGAGATGGTATTTAGTGACTTGCATGCACTTAACAGATGCAGTGAGTCTCTTTAGTTGCAAGCCATACTTCTTTCTGCTTCGGTAGAGAGCAGTGTTGGTTGTACATCGGCTAATTCCTGCCCATCTGTTCAAATACTTAGTGCAGGTAGCCTCTAAGCTTTCTATGTAAGTAATTGGGGAATTGTAGATTGTAACTTCCCAAGTCATTTTGGGTATGATTGCATTGTTGTATATCCACATCTTCATGATGCCGTTGAGCTGAAACTTCTCTGTGACTTTAAGCATATCTTCCAGTTTGCCTTTCACAGACTGTCTGATGGCTTGGTCTTTTAGGTCTTCAAAGATCAGTTTTCCAAGAAATCTCATTGGCTGACTGTGGATACTGGCAATTTCACCTCCGTCGATTGTTAGTTTAGGATCGTAAGCCACATACTGCGTTTTATGTCCTTCTCTTCTTTGTGCTTTACTAGGGACATACTTCTTCATCACTGTTGTTTGAACCCAATAGAAATAGGGACATTTTATTTCTAAGTGTCATAATAGATGGCGCTATTCATAAAAACTCATTTTTGGATGTAGGAGGGATATGCTGGTTTGTACTACTGAAATAAGGTATGCAAATGAAGCATCTGACTTTAAGAAAATTGTATTTATCATTTTTAGCCAAAACCTTTACAGATCAAACAACATAATCGATAATCAAATATAATCAATAATTTGAAATATGTATAGCGCCCTCATTTTTCCACAAATCAGAATTTACAAAAAATACCAATAAATGAGCTCAAAATTGACAAAATTTTAACCAAAATGAAATACAATTTTTAGAATGGGTTCAAAAAATTATTATGCAACACATTTCAGTTATGTGTACTGCTATTTCAACTTTCTGTGAACAAAAATTTGAATTTTTGGTTGAAAATGATTAAATGTCCACCTCAAACAACAGTGGATCATGGCATGCGACCGGCATTTGGTTGGTTTGGCTTTCATAGTACTTGTCCATTTAAGGAAGTCGTTAACTATGTCGATCAGCTTTTGGCAGTCTTCTGGGCTTTTGGCATTCAGAGTGAGGTCATCTACATAGGCTTTAACAGATGATCTTATTGTTGACTTATTCATGCAATACCCAAGTTGGCTGTGTTTGTCAAGAAGATCGAGACATAGGTTGAATACAGCCAAGAAGAGGATGCAGGATAGTGGGCATCCTTGGAAGACACCAATCCCGCAATGGATCCAGTCTGTTGTCCACTCTTTGTTCTTCACACGGATGTAGCTTTCATCATAGTACTTGAAGATCATTCTACGGATATTATCTGGGACATGGTACCATTCTAATGCAAACTGGATTAAGTTGTTTGGTACGGTTCCATAGGCATTTTGTAGATCAAGCCATGTTGTTACAATAGGGTTTCCGTTCTTTTTAGCATCTTGTAACATCTCCGGTAGAGCTTCGGTGTGTTCTACACAGCCAGATACTTTCTCCATGAAGCCCTTTTGAATGGATGGGTCAATATAGTTGTTTTCAGTCAGGTAAGCAATGGTGCGTTGAGCTAGGATTCCCATTCCCAGGTTTCCACTTGAGTTCTTCAGTGTGATTGGTCTGAAGTGGGAGGGATCTGATGTGTTTTCATCTTTGGAAATAAGGATGGTTTCACCTGTTCGGTAGCTCAAAGGTATGCTTCCTGTTCTCCATATACTGCATATTATTTCATGCAGGAATTGTGTAGTTTTGGGGCACTTCTTTCATACCAAGTAAGGTATACGGTTAGTACCAGGAGCGCTGGAATTTCTCCTCTTCAATGGGTAGTTCGTCAATTCAGTCAGGGTTGGTGGTTTGGTATTGAAGGCTTTCTGTGGACATTGTGGTCTTGTCATTTCTTTCAGCGGGTGATATTTGTAATTACGCTTCTTATCATTGTTGACTGAGGTGAAGTTTTTTTCTGCTGCATTTTTCTTGAAGGTGGGCATTCTGCTTTCATTTTGGTTGAGCAGTTTCTTGGCAAATTGGTGCGGGTTCTTCCTAAAGTTCTGCTGGGCTGTGCTGCTAGATGTTTTCTCTTGTTTCTTCAGCTCCAGTTTTCGAACCTTATTGTGAAGTCTTATAATTTTGTGGAAATCTTTCTTCAGTTTTTTAGCTGTATCATTATCTCCATCCTTTAGAGCCTGTTTGAATTGACGTTTTAGTTCTTTCTTCCGTTGTCTCTTCTGCTGTCGAGAAGTTTTGTTTTTCTGTAATTGTTGAAACAAATTTATGACAGATATCTGTACAAGCTCCTCGGAGAAAATTAGAAACCTTTGAATTATCTCTACAAGGAATTCAAGGAGGAAGTTCACATTGACCTTGCAACTTACAATATCAAATTATATTTATACTGAAAACACTTGTGAGTGAAGTGTACACTTATGACAGTGGTGTGCTAATCCAATTACATTTTTTCTCACCGTGAAAAGCAATGTGTTTAACAAACCCAAGGTATAAGTAGAATATTCAGCAACATTTGCTGTCAATGAATTTATTCTAACATATTCCTTTAATCTGAAGCTTCTCTGTCTTTCAGTGATACAGATTTAATCAGATAACAAGTCAGATTTCTGAGATATATATTTGCTTACAGACAATACTCCTACGCGTGGTCTAAATTGATTGTTATCCCGTCCTATTCAAGTATTACAGGCAGAGTGACCTGCTAGATAAAAACAATTTTAATACTTTAGTTGCATTTTTATACTTTAAGCTGAGAGTGTATTTTTTAACCCATGGGGTCATTTATCTCTTTGACACTGAAGTGACCAAGGTATTTCCCACCCGTTGATGCCCAGGAGGGCAGGGGTGTTCCTAGGGAGCCCCTTAGAAATGTCCTTCATATATGAATTTAATGTTGGTCCTTTTTATATGCTTTATTATTAAAAGGACCAAAATACAGAAAAAAAATTCAAAATTGGATGAACCGTTTCAAAATGGCGGTCAAAAAACCGTTATCATGTCGTGTTGAAAAAAATTCCTGACAAAATTTCAAAAACCTTGTTTGCAAAGAAATTTTCAATTATTGCAATACAGATATTTGTTTGAAAGATTTCTTAATGCTAATTAGCAAAAAAACGACTAGGTCGATTTGATTTTTTTGCCACCGAGGGACCCGCTGTATTAAGTTTGGAGCGTCAATAGATTTTTTTTCCTTTTTGTGCGTTTTTGCTCGTCAGTTATAGAACCCCTAGGAATCCCTCTTCCTAGGTCACTTATATGTTATGATTCTGTTTACATTTTTACCCCCTTTTCATCCAAATATTCTCCAAAAAATAAGTTCAAGCACTACAGATCTGCCCTTCCTGGGCCCATATTCATGAAACACCGCTAACTCTAGTTGGCTGCTAACCTATTGTATACCTGCCAAAATTTGACAGGTAGACAAAAAGTTAGCAGCCAACTAGTGTTAGCGGTGTTTCATGAATATGGGCCATGGAATTGTACTTTTTTAAAGTGCAAGGTTGACTGGAGACCAGTTTTAGCTATTTGTGATGACTCACCCCTAAAGGGGGGACTTTGCATATGATATCAATTTTGATTTTATCATTTCATCTGTTACAGCATTTTCTAAGCTTTAAAATGACTCCTTACTTGTTAAATTTGATCAAGGCGATCACATTTTACAACAGAAATTCTGCTTAAAATTCTTATTATTTTCTTTATTTTTTGCTGCATGTTTTCACTGTTTCTTGAAAAGTGTTCTGTCGCTAAGTCCCGCCTTTTAAGGGTGAGTCATCACATATGTTTTACATTGAATACAAAATTGTAAAAGGAATTAGAAAATATCATATTTCAAATATAAATGTTTAAATCAATACTATTTGTAAGTGTGCTAAAGAAGGCACATTTGTTTTTAAAGACATTTTGAGGTCCATTGCAGTCTTCCTATAATCAGTACTGTTTTTTTAAGATTTGTCAAGTATATGATGTTCCTGAACTGGCTATTCTTATTATTTTGTTTTAGCTTTCAGTTTTATTTATACTTATATGGCTTGAGAAATGTATATGATTTTTCACAAGGCCAACACCATCTACATCCATTCTTTCTTGAATGAACAACCTTTCAAAATTAATGCTCGTTCTAAATTTTTATGCAAAAAAAACCCGTTGCAGATTATATTGGTTAAATGGAGAAAAACAGAAAGTCTTGTAAGAACTAGGTCGGCAAGCTGCAATTATTTGTGTCAATAAAAGAGAGGAAACTTAATTTGTTTACTATGAGTGTTGTCGTCATAAGCGAGTCTCATACCCATTTTGTGCCTGTAAAGATATTTTGCTCTCAGAGCTGAAGGAAATATTATTATCTGCATGAATGCTTCACATACAGCATTGATACAAAATGAAAATTTTCAGTATTGAAGAGTTTCATTAGGGAGTGAAATTACTGGGTTATTGACCTAGTAACGATACAAATATATGGGATGTGATATTAGGAAAATGAAAAACAAGATAATTTGTTATGCATTTGTTATAAATGGAACCTTCTCACATTTTAATTTATAATTCATGAATTTGTATCGCAAAATTGAATTGCCTCACATAACGATAGTATGGCACATTTGTCCTTTCCGTTTATTTTAAAATCTATCTCAATATATGTTATTTTTCGTGTATGTTATCCTTCTGCATTTCTTATCAGAAACTGTATTATAATGAAAATTCTTTCATTAAAAACGTGCAACCTCCTGTCTTTATTGATCAAAGTTTCTCTTTGTTATATATCTGGATGACATCTTTGTGAGCTACTGAGCTGCCCTTTCAAAATGGTTGTTCTGCAACCTGCAGTAAATACAGATCTAGGGAGATTAAAATTTCAAAAAATGAGGCATTAACCTATGAATGTTGCACTTTGACTTGACAAACATATGTCAATGTTTTCTGTAAAAATGCTTTTTGTTTTGTTGTGCTTTCTGTTGTTTCATAACTGAATAGGCTATATCTTTTGAATATATAAAACTTACCATTGGATACACTCATTTTTCGAAAGCAATTAACGCAATACTATTCAAGGTTTTCAGTTCATTTAATATTGATATGTTTGTACTAGACACCGACATGTGTGTTGTACATCAATATTTATTTTCTAGGCTTCTAAACCACATACATGTTGCAAAAAACCAGGCTGTTGAATTATGCACCAACTGGTTTTGATTTTGATTTGTTTACATTTTTTGACCTATTTTTCGCATTTTTTAAAAAACTAAGAAAAAAATCAAAAATTTGAGAAAACCGTTCCTAGACAATTGTTTCTAGATTCCAAAAAAAAAAAGTTCAACATTTCACAAATGCAAATTTTAGTTAGGCTTTCCAGAAATTTTGGGGCAAAAAATACAGTTTTTGGCATTTTTTGCCAAAATTGTCATTTTTGGTCACAAACTGATATTATCATTATGTTCAGGGTAAAAATCCGCTCCTAAAAATGTATACTTTTATATAGTTAATATAATTAGTTTAAGAGTTAGAGTACAAAAACCATTTATGCCATTTGAAGGTCTACCCCAGCCTTAAGTATGTTATCCTTGGAAGATATTTGCACTTAATTGAAAGCTTTTAAAATTATTGGCAAATGAACATTTGACCATTATTTTTACCTTGAGTGCATGCTTGTTGATAGCTAATGCAGTTGGGACAAAATTTTAGTATGTTGGTTTATTGAGATGTATATTTGTTAACAATACAGTATAAGCGATCAAATGAAAAAAATATTTAAAGTATATATTTGCTATTATTTGATGATGGGGTTGATTTTTTTGTTATCTTAAACCTAGTAAGAAAACTTTTGTTTCTGCAATATACCACTTTCTTGGCCTTTCGCCAACTTCCTGAATGTCATTCTTTTGTTGTATTTTATATAAACTTTTATTTGTTCGTTCTTGCTCTGTTCCGTGTATTTGAGTGTGATATTGGAATAAATTGATTGATTGATTGATTGATTGACTTTTAAGTTCAAGATACTTTTTTCCTCATATCATCATACTTTTACATTATATTGTTTATACCTGATGGTAAATAATTTCTACTGTAGTTCATTATCAAATTACAAAAGAACTATGCAATACATTCAGTCACAATTTGACCTACGTATATTGGTCAGTCACGTAAAAGTATCTCCTAGATCTTGACAAGATGACACAGTGATGACAGTTGTAGTGACAGACTACCTATTGGGAGATAGATTTCCTGACAAACGTAGCGTGATAGTTCATTAGGACAACACACTAATATTGAGGCTTCAGTAACACTCTATGCTGTAGATGTAAATCATGCACAATGTGTTACACTTCCCTGTAACAATTCTAAATTATAACATCTCATTATACCCAACAAAAGTTCATAAAAAACGTTATTACATATATATTTCATATCACAATACATTGTCGGACATTTTTAAGGACACCTTATTATTATCTTTAACCTTTGGAAGCTATTTTGTAAAGAATTTTAGATGTGCTGTGAGAACTATCATTTAAAATTTCGCTCTTCTGGAAATGTCAGAATGGATTGACTTTATATTGGACTCACTACCATGAAATTAAAGACTTCAAGATGTTGATGAAATACTAAATACAAAATATGAATGAATAATAATAAATGTCGTTGAAATTGTGGGGATTTCCCCATTCAGACTCTCAGATATAATTGAACCTAAATGAAGTGAAACATGCTCCCTTTTATTTATATCTTCTTGAAAATTATTGTTCAGGACATTCATTTGTTTGAATCTGACATTGATATGAGTGTGGTATTTAATAGCACAATATTAAGAAAATGACTGCTTTCCTGTATAAGAAAATGTCTTCTAGGACTTTGACTATGCCTGCGGGTGAAGGATGAATTAAAGTGAGCATCTACCTCCTAAACCACCCACCTACATTCCATGTCATGGTATGCTATATACGTGTGTGGGTGGTTGACAGATTTTACAATGTTAACAAATCCAACGGTTTTGTCAAGGTATTATTGCTAATGTACCTCTAGATGGTATTTGACTCCCAGGATTTAACTGCAATGTTTGAAATAATTGAAGAAGAATATCTTAACCACCAGATGGAAAATGAGATTTGCAGGTTGTTAATCTGATCATTGAGACTGAACAAATCTACTTGTAAGTTATTATAAAGACTGAATTCTGTGTGACAAAATAAATTCTAACTCTTGATTAAATGTTTTTACGCTATTCTAATAATGGTATCTTTGCATCAGAGACAACGTTTGCAAATTGTATGTTTGCAGCATAACTGAGATTATAATTACAAACCATATGTTTGATACGTTGTCAATAAAGAGTACTTTAATATATAGACCAGTTAAACGCAATTATTAAAAGTTCCTTTTCTTGAAAGAAATACTCAATTATTGACACTTCATTCTATTTTCAGCAGGAAATGCTTCTTTCATTGAAATGTTACTATAATATCTTGAATTGTTAAGTATTACAGATATTAAAGATTGAATAACAATATAATACACCGACTTATTAATGAATTAGTCAATGGCCTCTTTTCAATTTTGCAATTGAAAAAAGACTTCGTGGAATAAACAGGTGTGGATTAATTTATTTATTGACTAGTCAAAGAAATTTAATTACGGAAGCATATATCTAAATATCTGAAGTGAAGTAATAGTAGGTGTGGTTACAGTTCTGTATACCACACATAAAAATAATAAAAATTCTACACAATACTTTCACTTTGCGATGTGAATGTGCAATGTGATTTTGCATTTAGTCCATTTTTGGTGAAACTATTTTGAAGAATAGATATTACCTTTTCTGTATCAGCTGTATGTTTTTCAATCTTTTTTCTCACCTTTTATATTTTTGTTCTCCATTTCAAAGTCAAAAGACTTCATCATTTGGCAGCTAGATTTTGTTTGTATACAAATGCCGTATGCAGGCTCATTCTCCGATAAACCGTGCAACTTTGGTTAGAGAAATGTTGAAATTTCGACTACTAACAACTCATGAAAAACATACAAAATCATA
>JXSR01S065334.1:110487-120952 GCA_000969725.1 Ophiothrix spiculata | reverse complement strand
TTTTTAAAATTCGTCCTTGTCAAAATTCGGACTCCTGCTCCTGCTCCTGGCTCCGCGCTCCGCATGTGTGTCAACAGGTACATAACATACTACTCCCCCCCCTACCCGTCGACTTTGACGGCCTACCATAACCCATGGAAAAAAGAGATATCCCCACCTTAAGTGGTACCCCCGATTTTTTTTCATCAAAATGACCGCAAAGGTTGCAAAAACAATTACCTAACTGCTCATGGACACTTTATTTTGCGTTTTGGTGCAATCGGCGATCATCCGTGAATAGGGGTGGTGGGGTTGCTCGCCAAAGACTACAAGCTATCCCAAACTTTTACATGTCTGTTTTGTGAGGCAAGATGATATATACCTTTTTTTTTCTTTTTGATGTGATTTTGAACAAATTCAAACTAAAATAGTGCCATACATTGGTTTGTAAATAATTTTGTCGATACACTTTTCCTCAAGTTCAGTGAATTATCAAATCGAGGTAAATTCCTATCAAGCAGAAACCGGAAACAAATGTAAATTAAATTAGAATTTTCAAATTTATTTAATAAACAACATTTCAAATATCTGAAATAGGAAACATTCATCGCCACCTTTGAAGTGACTAATTTTCTTTATGCGTGATAGTAAGACAGTGACTTACCGTAACATTTCATTTCTTTAATTGAATTAGTCAACCTAAGCTTGATGAATAATTTTCCTGGATATAAATGAATGTTTATACTTATGTTCTTTTTTCTCCGAGGGATTTAACATTAAATGCAAACGAATGTTTGGTGAAATTATATATATCTATTATTCGTAAAATAAATTATGTTATTCCTGGCAAACGAATGTTTGGTGAAATGATATATCATCTATAATTTGTAAACTATATTCTGTTATTCCTGTACAGTGGCGTGGCATAAGGTGCAGGATTCAAGAACGTCGCTATTCTACTAATAGATACAATATACTGCACCTTTATGGAGTAGCAGTAGCAATAGGTGGACAAAGAAAAGAAATCACAGTTCAACACTTTATTCCAGAACCTAAACACTTTTAAATTTCTAACACTTTTAAGAACCTAACCTAAACACTTTTAAGAACCTAACCTAAACACTTTTAAGAACCTAAGCATGAGTCATGAATTGGTCATGCCAATACGGTAGATGTAACATAAAAACGTTCTTTTCGTAGTTAAGTGTCAGTTTATTCAGGAAGTATAATACCAACTGCAACAAGTTTGATATCAAAATGTGGGCAATTTAATTGTCTCTCAAATGCAAAAACTCCCAAGACAATAGGACAAATATTACGAGATCTATGCGTCAAAATGTGAGCCGAGTCTACGGGGGCGCCTCTGGAGGAAAAGCCCATTGACTTGTACACAAAATTGTGAAAAATTAACGATCTTTCGAAGGTCGTCACGCCTAAAGTTGAAATCCTACAAGAATAATGTAGTAATAATTCCCATACTTGTAAATGACAAAAGAACATATCTCTTCACATGGGTGTCATTTCATTTTGAAATGTGTGGAAGGGTCCAGGGGACGGAGCCCCCGGCAGGTGTCCAGTGGGCGGAGCCCCTTGGTGGGGTCAGGGGGCGAAGCCCTCTGAAGCCCTTGCGTTTTTTGCATTCTAAGGGTGCTCCTAACACGTATATTTGTGGGTAATGTGAAGACAGAGCCCCTTGGTAGGGGTCAGGGGGCGAAGCCCTAAAGTTTTTTGCATTCTAAGGGTGTTCCTAACACGTATTTGTGTGGGTAATGTGAAGACAGAGCCCCTTGGTGGGGGTCAGGGGGCTAAGTCCCTTGAAGCCCTAGCGTTTTTTGCATTCTAAGGGTGTTCCTTATACGAATTTTAGTGGGTAATGTGAAGACAGAGCCCCTTGGTGAGGGTCAGGGGGCGAAGCCCTAGCGTTTTTTGCATTTCTAAGGGTGTTCCTAACACGTATTTTTGTGAGGTATGTGAAGACAGACTGAGAGCCCCTTGGTGGTGATCACGGGGCCCCCCTGAAGCCCTAGCGTTTTTTGTATTCTAAGGGTGTTCCTAACACGTATTTTTGTGGGTAATGTGAAGAAATTTGCAAATGAATAAAAACCGTGGGGGAACATTTGGTATTGTGTCCCCCACCCTTCAAAACGGGGGGGTTGGGGGGGGGGGTGGGGTTGTCCTCCTGTCCCCCCTGAAATGACATCCATGTCTCTTCATGGCGAAAATGTAATGGTAGGTGATATATAAAATGTAGTTTGACAAGAACTTTTTTTCCATTTTCAGGGTATTTCCACAACTAGTTTCAAGAATGTTCAAAGATTATTATGATACGTTTCGTACATTGTGAAAACGTTGATAAATAGCAATAATGATTGTGGTTAGTGCATAATACCATAATTGCACCGATTAACAGTATCAAAAGAACCAAAGTCTATTGGATCAGGTTAATTATTGAGATAATGCATGTTTGATCACCCTGTATACCAAAAAATTAGAAAAATGATCATATTAAGCAGAAACTTGAATGTTACTTGTGTCTCAAGCATTTTCTTACTTCTACCTCTTGCGCAGACATACAAAGAAATCACCATATATATTATGAAGGCATAAAATCCTTTTGAAATGTATATAATTTTAACCACCCTGTATATTTCATCGTATGGACTGTTAGTGAACAGGTCAATTTTCTTATTGCGAGCCCTATGTTTCATTATTATAAATCCACACCTGTTTTGTTTTATGCTGGTAGCTGCTTATAATAAAAGAGGACTATAAAGAAAGTAAAACCAACTTACACTTTTCAATTTACACCCCGTGTAATTTTCACACACCCTGTATAATGTCAGTATCATTTGTATTTATGGTATCCTTGTAATATGAGCATTGAAAAAATATATTCTTTTACGGTCTTAAAATGTACACATTTAATCCTGTGTTTAGAAATATTCAAATTTACAATGTGGTTTTTGTTTTGTTTTTCATTTAGTGGTTGTTACACTTTTTCTGACCAATTCATGACTTATGATC
This sequence comes from Ophiothrix spiculata, assembly GCA_000969725.1. Classification (NCBI taxonomy): domain Eukaryota; kingdom Metazoa; phylum Echinodermata; class Ophiuroidea; order Amphilepidida; family Ophiotrichidae; genus Ophiothrix; species Ophiothrix spiculata. Next base: position 117,949 of record JXSR01S065334.1, on the reverse strand, counting down.
ACCTGCATTGCATTTGAATGCGTTTGCCACTGAGGGACCCTGTGCTTGAAGTTTGACAATACCATGGAGTGGTGATGCAGTTTTATCACTATGCGCCGAAACCTGTGGTAGAACTCCTAGACCCCCCCCCCCCCCCCCCCCTTCTTGGTCACTTATATGTTAACAAATTTTCGTTATTTAATTACAAATGCATGTTAAAATAAGAATAAAGAAAAAACAACTAAAACTGAAAATCATTGCTACATCCCTCACTTGAGTGACACGACAGACGTTTAACCATGATGACTCATGTTCATCTTAAGAGAGTGTCTTACGGAACATTTAGTTTTCTTATAGCCAGGATTTAATTTTGATCATCTATCCCAAGGCACGTCAATATAACCTTTATTGTACCAATACAAACATTATCATACCAATTATATATGTAATAGACAGCGACGGATATAGTTATAGCATACCCCGGACGCGCCGAGATGCATTATATACTGTCTTAGACTGAGAGCGTCGGAATGTTGTGTAGTTTGTTTATATCAAATTGAGTCAAGACAAATCTAGCGATTTGCAGAAATGTAAAAATGATTCAAATTAACTTATGGGGTTTTCACGTCATTTGGCTATGAGAAACAGTTCAGTGTTATTTTCAAATTCAGCTACAATTTGCCTGGATATAAAGTTCTGCGTCCGAATTTTTAGACTATACCTCCGTTTCACCCAATGACTAATTGTCTTCTTACGCAATGTTTTAATTAATACCTTTGTTGACTATTACTACAAGCTTTCCTTTACAGAAATATTTTTCGATGTTTGCATTAAATGGGTCATTGTAAACATATAGTGACGTTTGACTAATGTCAACAGATTACTTGCCAAATAATGAATTAACCCTTTCCAGTCCGGAAGTATTCTCCTCTATTTGATGTCAACTCAATTATCTTTAGAAATGTTTAGTGTATTTCATTCAAACTTCAGAATATTTTTTTCCGTAGTCAACATTTGCTATGGGCCTTATACATAGCAGTATATTGAGTTTTTAGACTTTGATATTTTTAACCTTTAAAAGAACGGAAAAAGTTGTATTTTATTTAATATAAAGCAGTACTGGGATTCGAACCAGTGACACATGACTCACAGCGACCTGATATAACCACACAATTGAAGACTACACTCTTAGAAGGCCGGGATCAAATATACAAGTAGTTTTCGGGATCATTTTATTTTGATCCTTTAAGGATCACTTTTGATCCTTTAAGGATCACTTTTGATCCTTTTGCGGATCAATATATACAAATGGATCAAATTCACAAGGATCATTTTTGATCCTTTTTTAGGATCATTTTATTTTTATCCTTTTTGATTACAATATCAAAGTTTTGATCCGTATTTCTGGTTTACTGTGATACGGAAAGATGAGCTCATATTTGATACCGCGTTTGGATCCAACGTATCTTTTGTTTCATATTTGAGTACAACCCAATATCCACTACACAGCGGGGAATGTATACAATGGTGTAACATATATAAATACGTTGATATCATCACACAGTCCGGCGTGGTCGAGTGGTTAGAGTGTAGGTCTCGTAATTACCAGCAGGTATGAGTGCGGCGTGGGTTCAAACCCTGCTAGCGTCACTTCAGTGTGATGTTTTTTGCAGGTCTTTTTTATAAGAAATATTTGATCCTTTTTCGGATCAAAAATTTTGATCCTTTTTTTGGGATCACTTTGATCCTTAAAGGATAAACTCATATTTGATACCTAAAAAGGATCAAAATTGATCCTTTTTGTCTCATATTTGATACTTTCTTTCTAAGAGTGTACCGAAGATTGAGGTGGCAGAAATCAGTTTTTGAACCCAAATAAACTTAACGGAATGAATCGATAATAATGTTATATTGATGTGATACACAAAATAGATATTAACTGATTAATATCAATATAATCTACAATCGATAACGAACTGTGTATGTGGTTATGATGTCCCTATACAAATCTTGACTACGGAAAATAATATAGCTTCTCGGCGATATATGACATTTTAAATTTTTTGAAGATGTCATATACCGCCAGGGACAATTTCACGTTCACAACAACCCCATTTTGTAAACTGAGGGGCGTTGATGGATCATTTTGTGCTCTGCCTCCAAGCATTCTTTTGGCGCTGTCAAGCGTGACAAAGACATTCAATCACCTGCTTATCACTCTATTACAGATAAACATTCCAATGACCACTCAACTTGAGTAGAGAAGTGACTTTGTACATGGCGAGGTCAAATTAAATTTGACCTAAAAATCACTTTTGTGACCCATTTGTGTTGTTGCTCCCTTACCAGTACATGAGAAAATTGATCACATTCTGAGTTTCATTCACACCCAACACGATATCCTATCAAATCTGACCAAAAACAACACAAGTTTCCAGACATTTTCCTCATAAATTGACCTTTATACAAAAAAGTGGTTACAATATTTTTATCATCCAACAATATGAGCAACCGTGTATTTGCGCAAACTTATTTGTCTATTCAACGAAATCTAGAGAAAGAATTCAGTGACTTTGCAAAAAAATCGATGTGTAAACTACATCTTAGACTTGCTCCAAGTCCCAGTTGTTCTTTATTCTCAAGCTTGAACAGTTTTCTCTGAAAGGTAAATTCCCACTCTCCATGCTTAAACAGTAGGCCTAACTTACACCAAGGCAAGCCTGTAGTCAGGGGGCAACCTAGGCATAACCCAAATGGGTCAAAAAATCACTTTTGTGACCCATTTGTGACCTGGGCATAACCCCTCGCAAATTTGACAATGTCAAAGAAGGTCTTCCTCAAAAGGTACAAGAAAATCCACAAAAATAACTACCATCACCCAATCCCACCTCAACCCATATTTTTTCAAGGCAATGAAATCATAAAAGTCAACAAATTGGAAATTAACGTACCCTCCAATATGTTTACTGTTTGAAAATCTTGCACTTCTAAAACAAAACTGTTTTCCTGATTGTGGATCTAGATACCAAACCCCTAATATTTCTGAAGAAGAATGAAAAACATCATAGCAAAAATCCAATGGAAATTGAAAAACAAAATGTTCAATAAAAATTCTTTCAGAATATAAATATTTTTACATAATTACCATCCAGAAACAGTGACTGAGGCAAATTCCACAAATCTGTGCACAAACTGCCAAGTTCGGTCAAGTTTATTAATTAAGACCCACTGCAGTTTTACCTTGGCCTGAGATAGCTCAAAGCCACTGAATCTACATCATGTTCACAGTTGTATTCAGCCAGATTCCAACACAGCAACTAGCAAACCAACATCAGAGGGAGGTATGCCATCAGGCTGTGCCATGAACATTGTGAGTAGGAATTATTAAAATAATGCTTATACACAGCATGTAGATTTTGACAGGAATATGGAAGTAACGCCCTGCGGGGCAGGTTTTTTCTCACCCCGACCCCGTCGTTCCCCGACAATTTATTTCCCGACCGGACCGACCCGATACAAATTTTGCTTGCCCCGACCGACCCCGACCCGAAAGGATTTTTTCTAGACCGGACCGACCCGGACCGGTAGTTTTTCATGATTTCCCGGTCAAGATTGATATTTTTCCCCGACCCCGAGTTACCCCGAATTTCAAGTCATTAAAATGGTGTTTGACAAGGATTACGATTTCACCTAAAACCGATTACGAAAAAAATGACTCAATTTAAGACAAATGACCTTATTTAGGACCTCACGAAAAACGTTCACATGATTTTATGGCCCGATTTTTAACCAATCATAGATCATTCTTACCGGGTAACAGGGAATTTATATGATTGTTAATAAGAAGCAAATGCTCGTTGACGTCACAAGTCTAAATGTGCTTTATTCGGTAAAGTGGTAAAGGAGAAATAAGAGTTTCAACTCAAAACATCGTGGCAAAAATTGTAATTAATATTTTATAGACTTGAAGGCGTAGGATCCTATCATATAATGATCCCCACGAGCTCAACCGTAAGTAGTACACTATTTGATATCAAATTGAAGCCTATAGATTTTTATGATTATAAATCCAAAATTTCACCTCCAAATTTTAATAGTTCTGTAGGCATAAAACGTTTAAATTAATTAGGTTTTTTTTCTCATGTATTTGAACATAACAGCCTATTTAAACATAATTCCAGCCATCAGTTTAACAGGTGCAATCTAGTTGGGAGTAACTGGTTGGGAGTAATAAGCTGGGCGTATCAGACCTACAACAAGCGATCACTCTCTTTCATTACAAAGTAGGCCTACTCCTAAGTGTTTTACGATATCTGTGTCATCTGTGTCAGAGACGATCACATTTATGTCAATTTTATGATCATCGGCGCAATCACAACTTAATGAAGAACGTAAGATTTCAGGTGCATGAAATGCAAGACAATGACAAATGACAGATCAGCAACTATTGCAAAATACAACCGATTAACTATGGACGGGAAAGCGTAAGTTAAAAAATGACATTATATACACAGCGATTAATAATTGTTAATGTTGCTCCATTTTATTTTTACCCCGAACGAGCTTTTGCATTTCCCGGACCGAATGTAAACTTTCCCCGACCCCGAGTAAAAATTCCCCGACCCGGTCGACCTCGGTAATATTTTTCCCGGACCGTACCGAACCCGAAAAAAGCTCAAAAAAAATTCCCGACCCGGTTTCGGTCCGGTCCGGTCCGGTCCGGTCCGGGAAAATTCGGGGTTTCGGGTTTCCCCGCAGGGCCTTATATGGAAGTAGGTCCACAGCCTGACGCCTTGGAGCAAGGCTAACTACATCTTAAAGTAATCAAACAATGTGTCAATATAATATACATTTCCTTAAAAGATCTCATGATATAGTTATATACGTATATATTTTTCATCAACATGATACATTTTTTTAGCAAGACTATAAAATAAACATTGAATAAAGCAGTGACTCAAACCGTTTAGTCAAACCATCACTTTCAAACAAGGCCTAAGGTGATTTCTACGCCTAAACCATGAAGAACCTCAATTAATATATAGCCATTATGATCAAGATGATATATAGTATGAGAGCATAAGTTGACTGTACTGAAAGTACATACATGTAGTTGAAACATTTTAATTGAATTATGTCAAAGAATGTTTCGTCAGGAAATCGAACTTTATAAGGCCTTGTCATTATTTATTTTTAAACAGAATTTCAGCTCATGAATTTCAGAATTTTAAAAAAAAATGATAATGCAAAACTTTGTGATCTACTAAAATATAAGGGACCGCTTCAAACTTAACCAGCGGTTGAGTGCCGGTTCTGGGCGGTTCTGGACTGTTAGCTATTGTTTATTTTGGTTGAACCGACCAGAACCGCACAGAACCGGCAGGCAACCGCCAGTTGAGTTTTGAAGCAATCCCCTAAACTTTTAACCCTCGTCCTCCCAAGGGATTTTTTCCGCTACATAAAAATGCAAAAGCAACCGACCACAGGCATTGGGGTATATTTTACATCCTTTACGGTCATTTTGATGAAAAAATTAAGGGGGTACAACCTAAAATGGGGTTAGTGTAGGCCGTGAAAATTGGGGTGAAGGGGGGGGGGGTGAAATCCCGGAAGTTTTTAAGTCGCAATTTTGAAAACTATACGACTCAAACTTACAAGACATGTTAGAATTAAAATGTTCTTTTTTATTAGGAAAATATCCCGATGAAAATCCGATATTTAGAACTTTTATTGCAAAATTTTGATTTTGCTGCCTATTTTTGAAAAAAAAAATGCAATTTTGCCTGATTTTCCGATCCGAACGTAATTTATGACTTCATAATTACGTAACGCCTCGGCCAATTCCGTTCCGTTCCAAGACATTAGGGTTCGGAGTTCGGAGTTACAAAAAATAACTTAGGAGGACAGGGGTTAAATCTAAATGCATACACATGGTTAGAGCAAGCCAAAAGGGTAATTACTCTTTGTGACATGGTGTTGTTTTTCAAAAGCATAGCATTGCTTTAAAAAGCAACACGTTGTTTATTCGGCAAAAAGCATATGAGATATCACATGTCCAAGCAACGCGTTGCTTTTGTGACTAAAAAAAGCAATGCGTTGCTTTTTTTGAATTTTGTTGAACTTAACCACTAATCACAGTTTACCTCAGGCAGAGTTGGTCGTTGGAAATTACAATATTTTCCAAGATTTGAACCTGGCTTTGGTCACACTATGAGATTAAATTCTCAAACAAGTTGTGCAAATTGGTGCTTTTCATATGATTTCGCTCAAGCATTTCAAAATATATCTACTATTAGCTGTATTTCCCAATACATGTTTGGAATAGAAAATAATGTGGTTCAGATATTATCATTCTTAAGATTATGCAACCATCCATGTCCAAGTTTAATAAAATCGCATGCGACGTTTGTGACCACCCCAAACGATGGCCTAGCAAGTGGATTCAACTTTCAACTATTCAAGCGCTATTCACGCAAGCAAGGACCCTGGCAAGGACGTAATAGTAACTTTATATCTTATTTTAGTAGTTATTGAGTTCAATTGTTCAGTTTACGTATCGTAAACAAATTGTTCGACCTCAAACAATGAAAAAATCAGGCTTTTAGTTCAATTTTAGTTTACAAATTGTACTTTACTAATCCGTTAAGGGGACAATTGAGAACAAATTAACCGTGGGCACAATATTTCCACATGACAGGCTAAGACCATATGTGTACCGCCGCGGCAAAAGGGTCCAGTTGTCGATCCCTACATGTTGCTCATTGTAGCATATCTGATGTATACAAATACCATACATTAGATATGCTACAAGGAGCAACATGTACGAGCCGACAACTGGACCCTTTTGCCGCGGCGGTACACATATACAAATTAGCAATTAAATGCAACCTCGTATTATCACATAATTGACTCACCATTGAGAAGATATAAACCACCATAATCTGTCTTCATAATTGTAGCAGCTAGAAATAACTATCACTGAGGTGAATGTCTATATAGGGTCGGTTTATAGTTCCTTTGAGCTACCAAATATTTGATGTAACAAGTCAAAAGAAGATAATTAGCAGTCCTCATCCCAATTTGCATTTAAGATGGTTCATCACTTAAGATATTCATAACAGCCTGTACTAAATATTCCATTGGAAGCAAAGCATGATGGGAAGGTCCCGATATCTTATTTTCAACAAGTCTTTGTTATCTTATAATCTGACATATAATGCAAATGCGTTTTCTGCTAATAACGAAGGCTTGGTGATAACAAATCAATACACACTCTTGTTTTTTGTTTGATGTTAAATGTTTGGTGGTTTTACAACACCAACCATCCGTTATTTATTAAAATATGCATTGGAATAGATGTAATAACAAAGACTTGTTGCATAATGTTTTTGGTAGCTAAGAAAAAACTATAAACTGGCCCATCCAATTAATATTTTACGTGGTTGTTTTTTTGAACGATCTTACAAAGTAGTTAACGCCTAGA
>JXSR01S065334.1:62695-79654 GCA_000969725.1 Ophiothrix spiculata | reverse complement strand
ATGGTTCGAGTCCCTGCAAAGGCAGTGGAAACTATTTATCTTTTCATGATAGAAAAATAGTTAGGATTCACATTTTCCTGTACATGTGGATTCATCGTACCCTTAACAGTTGAATCATTCACTTTGTCCCAAAAGGAACGCATCACGACTAAGATCATAACTCATAACAACGCAGTTCACCTCCTATTTTTAACTAATATTAATAAGCCCAAGGCTGGACATTATCTCCTGCCCGGCAGCCAATGGCGCAGTGGCGTAGCCAGGCCTTTCTCTAAGGGTGGGCAAACCACCCAAGATTTCTCCATGGATTTTATCGAGCGACTTTACAGGGGTTCCAAGGGGCCGACTCGGCCGAGTTTTTCAAGAAAAACCGCCAAATATTGAGCTTTATGAAGTTTTCAATCTAATTTCTAGCGATTTTCAGCTCTAATTGTCAAAATTTCATGGGAAAAAAGGCAGTTCCTGCCCTCTTTTTTTTCTCCCAGGTCTTCAAAATTTCCAAAATTGCCCACCTTGCCCACCCCTGGCTACGCCACTGCAATGGCGGGTACGTATTATACAGGTGTCGGGCGGGTAAAAAAAAGTTTCCTTCCTGACGAGGCGGGTAAATTTTTGTGTATTAATTATGTTGAGTCAACTTTGATATTATCTCATGATCTCCTCTAATTTAGTTTTAGTAGGGGCGTGAAAATTAAACATTTATAATACATATATCAAATTTCTCAAAAGTTTTTAGTTAAATGTATACAAAAATAGCAATTTTTGCAAAACCCGGACAATTTTTTTGAAAAAACGTCCTTTGACTCGGATGATCTGCAGCGCACGACGTTTGATTTGAGCATGTGTAATGACGCAGGGTTTGTGTTCGTTACTGAATTTTAGTATAAACAACCCGTCGTACGTGCAAAAACGTAGGACAATCGTGCAGCACAAACGTTGTCGGTACCGATTTCGGAGCACGCAGACACGACTAGCATTTTTTAGTCCATGGGAAACTTTCTCTGCGTTCTTGCTACGTTTTTACAACACGTACGATGGACTCAGTTGCATCGTACGACCATCGTACGTGCAACGCACAAATTTGAGTCTGATATTTTTTCAGCAGTCACGTCTTCACGTCACCGACGACGCACGATGCACGTGCGTGCTCCGTATGTTGAACGTACGTGCTCCGTGCTACTCTGTCATTAACCAGTTCAAAAGTTCGTTGAGCACCAGTATCTGTGTCATCTTGTTGATTATGATACTATAATCAGTGAATGAATGGATGAATGAATTGAACTTTGTAATTCAACACATCTTCTGCTTTTTTTAAAACTAAAAACCTGTAAAAAAGTGGCCTTAAATATGTGTTCAGTCAACCATTGTTCGAATCCTAGAATGGACTTGGTCTCTGTATGCAATGCCCAGTTGACTTTGTGTTGTATGTGCAGTGATGCACAGTATTAACATAAGTAGTCCAAATCGAAAAAAAAAGCTTTGGTTGGACATCCCTTCTTAAAACAACTTAATTTCAACAATGATTTTACCCAAAATAAGACAGTCAAATCACACCATATCTTGTCATTTTACCATGTGTTCAGAAAGAAACCTTAACTTTATTTTGTTGATATCATAGTTTCAAATTCACAGTTAACAAGAATAGTCTTTAAAAAAGACAAACATCGCTTAGTAGATGTCTGTTATAAAATGTACAGTACATAGTAAGTTTGTAACTTCAATACATCCACAGGCGTCCACAATATTTTTTTAATTATATTTATTGTCGGACTAGCGCATTGGTTTTCAAATTCGGACTAGCGCATTGGTTTTCAAATTTGAACTAGCGCAGTGTATGTCATTTTCGGACTAGCGCAGTGTATTTCATTTAAAAAATCGGACTTGCGCAGTGTCGGACTAGCGCAGTGGTTTTCATTTTCGGACTAGCGCACCTCTAAGAGGAAAAATTTGTAGTTATACTAGCGCTAGCGCAGTGTCGGAGTAGCGCATTGTCGGACTAGCGAGTGCACCCCGTTTCGGGTGTACAACGGGAGTAGGGTGAATCCGGGGTGAATAAATCAACATAGCACAGCTGCTAACGTTAAGCCATGTTACGGGAAATAATGACAGCTTCTGTGATAATAATTGTACTTACTCCCGCCTTCTTATATCTACAATATTTTACTGATTTTTACTGGATTAATGACATGAAATAGGGGTGCATGTGAGAAACTTTCTGATATTGAACCAAATTCACAACTATTATTTTAATTGATACCATCCAAAAAGACGAAAGAAAACTTCGCCGTGTTTTGCGATGCCCAGCAAAATATGTTTATGCCGGGAATTTCTGTAGGCCTACACAACGCGCCTAGAACTATTCGCACTGTTGGCAGATATTTATAAAAAACACGTGGAAAAGAGTAGTAGCGTGTATACTTTGAAATGGAAAATCCGAAATGATTCATTCCACCTTGAAAGTAAAAAATATACCATAAATATCATAAATATATCATAAATATCTACCGGTTGTAGTGATGTAAGACATTTTTTCTGAGTCCTGTGTCATCCAGGGATTGCAAAAGTATTGAGAGATCTCCGACCGGGGTGGTGGTCTCAGAGTTTTGATCGACTGCTGTGAAGTACAAGAGGTGGTTTTCAAAAAGTGTCCTTCATAAGTGAAACAATGGTTCTATCTCCTTTATAATAGCTTTTTACTTTTTTGTGAAGGTATAGTGACTATGCATGCACTATTAGAGTGTATTAGAGACAACTAGTATCATTGGACGACTTTATATTTATAAATTTTAGTTATAACAACAATTTGCTCTAAATGTCCACTTTGAATTTTATAGTCTTATTATTTGTTATTTACCGTGAAAATCAGTTTATCCTAAGATTAAATACCGACAGGCTATGCTTTGTTTAACCAATTTTAAGACCTTAAATGTTAAAGCAAAACTGCTTCTGAAGGGAGGCCTTTTCGCGATCACTTTTGCAAACGAAGTCACAGTTGATAACGTCTCATTAACACGAGTATTCTAGTTATGAGTTAGTTATGAGTCAATCTATTGTTCGTTACGGTTGCGTACACTAGAATGTAAAGTCCAAATTTGTATTGAATAACGTATCAAGCAGGAATTGTGTAATGACTAGATGGGATTTTGCTCTTGTTTACTCGACAGAGGTGAAAAATTCCGCATATTTTTGCAAATTTGATCACAATTTTCAACAAATGTGGCTTCGCCCATAGACTACAACGTAAATGTTGAATATGTTGGTCGACATAAATAGTATTCTTTTGTGAATGCTGGTTATAGGAATATTTCAGACTACTGTAAAATGAAAAAGTAAATCAAGAGACATCAAAATTTAGGTAAGTTTAGGGGTTATATTGTGTTTTTAAACTTTCTGGTTGTCCCGGGTCAGCGGTACAGATACACGTGGAATGGCCAGGGTTCAAAGGGTTGATTTGAAATCTGTGTTAATTGTACACCAATGTGGATTGCGTCAAGTGAAAGGATCCAGTAATAATGGATTATAGTCTTATAGACCTTTTCAAAATTCATTCGGAAATCTCCGGAACGTTGATCATGTAGCCATTTTTTCAACCAATCACGTACAAGGTCATTAGTATGCACAATTTTGTCAACAACATTTTCAGAAAATTTTCTTGCATTTTCAGTGCAATAAAAGTGAAAACTAAATATAACCAGACCCATATATTATTAGACGCACTGTTTCTGAACAAATTTTGGCTGGTGGTATCATAGCTCAACGGACACAAAGAGTGAAATTTTAATTTGAAATCGGCTGATTAATTAAGCTTAAAATTTCAAGTCATATTAGGGTGATCACACTAAAAGTGACCCATAATAGTGTTAACCCTAATTACAAGTTTGAATTTGTATGAAGTCAGTTAATGTGAACATGGATGTAACATTCTGGGTATAGTGAGTGGCACTTTTTCTGTCAGCAAATTACCGGAAGTGTAAAATCGGTTTTCGGAATTCTCGGAAAGTCGTGTTTTGAAAAGGTCTATTGAGGTCTACGAATGTATGAAATTTGCCTCATCTATACCATCCCATAGGGCTTAAAATTGAGAGACTTTGGGGTTTACTGACGGCAGAGATTATAGGTTGTACATCTTGTCAAGATAACACAAAAGATCTGTTATATAGACAATAGACATTCTAAGGTAATGCTTTTTTCATACACACACCAACAGAAAACATGTTAGCAAAAACAATCCAGAAATCTATGAGCGCTAAACATCAAACACTTAACCAATTTATAGGTAATCCAAAACAAACATTATTTCAAATAATTTTGCAATTTTTTTGTTGATTATTTTTCAGAGCTGTCTTTCTTTGTATAGTCTATAGGATATTCAACACATTATTGCGAATAGAATTTCAGATGAAATGCTCTCTATATAAATTGTTTAAAAAAGAAATAGTCTACTTCTTAATAAATGGCGCTAAACTTTCCTTTATTCCATCCCTAAATGGAGTTCTCTGTCCAATCCCTAAGGCCTCAAGTGCTGACACATCAAACTGGCAATTGTATGGTCGAGGTGCTCCGCTAGGTTGCTCCTTATTGGCTGGTAGATGGTCATGTGGTAGTCCAAAGATATCTGCCATTACTGTAACCATGTCATGTTTTGTCATACTGTCATTAGTGCTACTCCAGTGAAAGATACCTTTAAATGTTGAATCCTGTTAGTGAAAAGCACAAAATAAACATTACATTGGTTTGTTAATAAATTTCATTTAACTCAAACTTTTTGAATTATAAAACTGGATCTAAATCAGCTTGGAATTAAACACTATGTAGTGGGCCTCATAGCTCAGAAAAGATTGAAATTCTTTGGACATATCAAGAGAATGTCCGACATCCGCTACCCCAAAGTGCTATTTGAGGCTGAAATCCAGAGACAATTAAAGACCAAGAGGAAGACCGACCAAGAAATGGAAAGACTGCATCAAAGATGACATTTCAAAGCTAGGGATATCATCACTAGCTGAAGCAGTAAATGGCCCAGGACAGAAAGATCTGACGGGACATCATGACTCAGATGGCAAGGCAGAGTGAACTTCTACCCGCGCCAATGCCTTAGGTCAAGGTAGGTCAAGGATCTTAATCAAACACATATACGGTCAATTTTCATGAAATTAGTGCATTTTGGAATTTTTGGTGTTTTTGGTCCATATTTTTTACCAATATGATTATTTTAATATTACCTTTATAAATCAACAGGGTTTGTTGAACTGAATTTGGACATAAATAGTTTTCCAAACTTTCAACTTATTTTTCTATAAGATATCGAACTTTAAATACCGAAACGAAATATAGCTAAGTTATAAAAAAATAGGTAAAATATAAAAATTGATGTCCAAAATGCAATACCTAAGTTATAAAAAATCTGGAAAAATATAAACTATCATTAAATTTTTCCTCATATTGGTAGTTTTTGATGCCAATCGTGTATAAACAATTGTGACCCATCATATGGAAAGGTACCTTAAGGGTCCAAAAATGAAAATTAAATGTTTGGTCTCATCTGAAAGATTATATTTTAAGCTTTAAAATGACACCTTGCTTTTGGTTATTGGATGTTCTATTGCAAAGTTACATCCAAATTGAATAAAGGCATCGGGCTGATTCGGATAACTAGAGAAAATCAAGTTTAAAGTTTCTGCACTGGTAAAACTTGAATGGAGAAAGGATTTTTTACTCGGTTTTTAAAACATTTCTCTTATGTTTTGGATGTTGGAACCTGGTTAATATGATAGAATACACTTCAAAGATAACGTTTCTGATGAAATTAGAAATTCGACCTTGGACGTGATTTTTGACTATGCTCAGCTTCATTGGCCCATATCTCATAATTTACTATGCCGACCTTAATGTACCTTTCGATATGACGGGTCACAATTGTAATTTGATGCCTGTTTCCATATTTTCACAATATTTTGAGATGTTTGAGATTCAAAAACGAATGTCTGTGAAATCCATGTTTATTACGTTATCCACCCAAAAACGGAAAGTATAGAAGGTAAATCTTTCATCAAGCTAAGGGCTACCCAACTTTTTTTGAAGAAAACATTATATGACAATAGGAAATAATGTTTTCTTTTCTTCAACCTATGGCAACAATTATTGTACTAGGTGTCCAAAAATGGTTACATGTAGAAACTGATCACCTGCAAAAACTAGCAGTTACAGATTTGAATTTGAACTGCAAACTTGTTTAGAATTAAAAAATAAAATGTTACTATTATGTTTATTTAATAACTATCATTAATATCTTGAGACCTTGCTTTTGAACAATACAATGAAAATCAGTGGGAAAATGGGAAAGGTTGCACATAAAATAATACTAAATGGGCACATTCATTCACTTTTTAATTGAATTTTAAATATTTGCATTTGTGACATAGGTATCTATCTTTGTTGATACCTCAAGATAACCTAAATTATATTATGCTGTGGTATTTCTATGAGCACCTAGAAGAGGGATGTATCCATAGATTTACAGGGGAGATACAAGGCACGCCGCCATTTTTATTCTGGCATGGAGACAAAATTGGGGTATTCAGGTTATATAGCCTATAGCTTGCCGATGATGCATCGGACCTTGTCATAATGCGCGAATATTGAAACACACATACATGCTTTGGGTTCGGGTTGGCGTATCATTTGCATAAAGTATTATTTGCGCAGGTTGTCTCTACGTGTAACCAAGTATCGGCACTCGGAGTTGATTTTTGAGGGAACCGCGTGGACCCGAATACCCCAATTTGACCTCCATGGCTGACAACGCCATTACACGGGCTGGTACATGCCACAAAGCCTGGTATCTCCCCTGTAAATCTATGGATTTATCATAAAATTTGCAAAGTTCCATTGCTCCACCTGCTTTAGTTTCTGAAAATGATCATTTTTCTACATGTAAGGTTCATGTTTTGAAACTAGTATTTATTTGCAATCTGTCTCTCAAAATTCTGTCCACAAAATCAACAGGACACTTAAATCAGCTGCTAGCAAAGCATTCTGTTATTATGTGCCAACACAGTTCACAGCTTTAAGAGAGGTCTTAAGTCTCACCTTTTCCCAAGGTAGTTTTCTGCATGCTTCAGTTTTGTCTTTTCATTTCTTTCCCCCAATATAGTTTGTGTTTGTGTCATGCTTTTTGATAATTGTTTTTAGCGCTGTGATCTATATGAAATGGCGCTATATAAAAACCTCAAAATCACAAAAAGTCAATTTTCCCTACTTACCTCTAAGTATTTATCCGCCAACTGTCTATAGACAGCTGCTACATCTTTGGTATGTGCAGGGAATATGATCTGCCAGTCACACATCTTGGTCTGTTTGCTTGTGTCTAAGAGAGGCTCAGCTAGTCTCGGTCTCGGGAGGCCTGTTAGTCTTGGAATTGAAAGTCTCGGTCTCTGTCTTGAATGGTCATGTCTCGGTGTCGGACTTGAAGGTCTGGACTACAGCAATGGTACTTACCTCTAAGTATTTGTCCGCCAACTGTCTACAGACAGCTGCTACATCTTTGGTATGTGTAGGGAATCTGATCTGCCAGTCACACATCTTGGTCTGTTTGCTTGTGTCTAAGAGAGGCTCAGCAAGACAGGTTATTGCAGACTCTTTCAAATATTCTACTTGTCCGTACAGAATAGGCACTCTCAAAATAGCAGAACCTGTTGTAAGTACCAATGCAAACTTTGAATAGAAATGGAATTGAGGTGATGAACTAAACAAATTAACATTTTATCTGTCTTCTATTATCATTTTGATTACTGTAAAGCGATTTAATTTGAGGACAAATTCAAGCAATTTATCAGCAATTATTATTATTATTATTATTACACAAGCATTTATATAGCACCCCACAAGGAACGGAGCACTTTACAAAAACATACCACAAAAAGGTACTTAATATTGAAGCACAAAATAAGAAAACACACCAAATAAACGGAGAGCAGCATGATTAAGGGAACACCTAAGTTTTGAGCTACCGATTAAATATAGACACACTCTGAGCTCTTCACTCAGACACATGGGGAGATCGTTCCAGAGGCGAGCTGCGGCGATGGTAAAGCACGCATCCCCAGTACTTTTGGGTGATCGGAAAACAGCGAGCCGGGTTGGTCCGAAGAAAAGCGCAGTCTATGCATATATTCAGCGGTATCCGTGTTCTGCAGTTGCAGTAAGGCAGAAAGGTGGCTGGGAGCAACATCATTTAAGGCTTTATATACATATGCCAAAACTAGTTGCGCAGCCTTATTCTGAAGGCATTGCAACAAGTAATATCAGCCTCGCACGCCCCATAGAGGAGCGAGTTAGCAATATTCCTGGGATTGAATTTTCACTTGTTTAGAATATTTTAAATTGGTTTAAATTGTAAACAAAAGTTTAGCGAGGAATTTAATTTAGCAAATTTGCAGTAGCAAAACTAAATCACTAGTGAGCACTACAAAACCGGGAAACACCTGGTTCTGAACAACGGCAACCGGCCAGATTTGCTGGTTCCGGGGCGATCACCCGCCGTTTAAGTTTTGAAGCGGCCTCATGGGAAAGTTACCCAGTTTTTAGAGGCCAAGCATGTTTCAATATTAACAAATATTGCATTTGTTTCATACATATATAATCACAGGCCTATATTTGAGCTTCAGTCGATTATATGAAGCACCAGCCCCATATAATTTTGGTAACATGTCTGCACATAGCTACATGCAAGAAAGGCTCATGATATATGTATCAACATTTACTTTCCGCTCATTCAGAAAATGCTGAAACTATAAAAAAACTTTAGGGCAGACACATAAATGAAATGGCAAATAGTGGTTCAGATATAGTAGTTAAAACAGTCCAATTTCCTAATAATCTTGAACATATCGATAATCTTATCCATGCAATTGAGTGCGTATATCGATGGTTGTAAATCAAATCAAATATGCTACAACCAGATCCCCGATTTGATTTTGCTGACTAGTGCAGTTAAGGAGAGGTGTTGCTGTTTAGTTTACATGTCTCCCCTTCTTATCTTAAACAAATATGAATTGTTTCAACACGATCCTTATAGCAATATTTCATCATGTGAGTGCAAGAAAGTCGTATCTGCATTTTGGTAATTTATTAACTGGAGAAATATTTTTGTGTCTCACTGACCCAGATTTTGTGAAAAACAATATTTTGAGACATTTATTGAACTTTTTAAGTATTTTCATATGTTATTTTAGCTATATAATTTATTATTTAAAATATTATTTGAAAAAAGAAAATGGCATATCTGCAATCTGATGGGTGATATACTACTTTTACAAGAAAGTTTTATCTGTGCAGAAACGACTTTCTTGCATTAAATGCAAAATCAGTCATGCAGATACGCCATTTTATTTTGATTATTAATAAAACATCATTTTTGCTCAAAACTTAGATCCCAAATAACCCATATTTTATGATTCCATCAAAATCTAAATTTTGACAAATATGTCAGTTACAACTTTGTTGCACCCACATGACGATTTGATCTTCAATATTTCTTACTAGGGTGAACAGCCTGGACCAGTTTCTCTCCATCCACTTTAGTAACACCATATTTATTGAGCGGGCTGGTAGGATCACCTGGTTTATAGGGTGGTTTGGTACCATCAAAAACATAGTCTGTACTGATGAAAATCAGAAAGGCTCCTATTTCAGCTGAAAGAAAAAGAAACAATCGAAAATTCCATATTAAACTGTACGCATGATATATAATCATTCAGCAACTCTAATAGCAGTTGGCAAGTTGTATCCGTCATTGTTAAATGATGACATGATCAGTGGCATGCCCAAAGAGCAGGCCGGGAGCATGTGCCCCCCCCCCCCACCAGTCGTGTGCGACGTGTGACATTTGGGGGAAATTCCATTCGGGTAAATCGGGGATTCTGCACCAGCTCTCACGAACGTAGCCCTCTTCCCAAGTCCCGACTAAGCTGGCTAAAATCAACCGACTCGGCTTAGATTCTGTTGATTATTGTTTATGAATATGACAATTAATTAGCAGAATTTAAATTAGTGAATTACTTTTTCATAGACATTTTTTGTTTGCAAGTTTTTGGGCCTTAATTCTTTATTTGCCCCCGGTTTCCCCCATCGTTTTGAAGATCCTGGATGGAAAGCCACTGGAAACTGTCTTAACCAACGTTAGGAGAGAAAATTAAAGCAAAAAAAAAAAAGGATAACATTTTCATGTATTCACTGGTTGCACCAAGGAAGACATAGCGGGGAGGTGGCACAACTTTTGCGTCCTCTATCCACCAACTTTCAGTCACTGACACAATTCTCAACATTCATATTTAAGTTTCCACTTTTTAGATATTCAAACGCAAAATGTTAAAAAAATTTGCCCAGGCATGCTAATGACAAAATTCAATATTCTCTTTCTACTGATACTATATGGCATTTATTTTTGCTGTCTATTTTCACCAGTTTCTTGACAAGTGTTCTGTCGCAAAGTACCCCTTTTCGGGGTGAGTCATCACATATATAGATTCTAAAGCAGGTCTTCTCAAAAAGCGGCCAAAATCCGACCCGCAAACTACTTTTATTTGGCCCTTTGATTGCCTCTGGAATACAGAAGTATATAGGAAAATCATTGGAAAAGGTCTTAATTTGGCCCTCCAAGATGTATTTTTGAACTGGCGTTTCTCTTTAATGGCCCGCCATTTTAATTGAGAACCCCTGTTCTAAAGTAAAGTATTCATGCACGGAGTTTCATTTTTATACGACTTTTTAACCACAGAGCAATAATGTAAACCTTTCCCTGGGCAGTGTTCCTTTACCCTAGGGCCTATTGTGCCTTCATATATACATATTGTTTATATTTTATGTATGTGACACAGGCTGGTTCACCCCTACATATTGTTTAGATTTATGTGTGTGACACAGGCTGGTTCCAGGAATTTTTAACAGAGGTTGCTGTTCTGCAAAAACTGTAATAAGGGCGGTCAGAGATTTTTTTAATATAATATATAAGTTCTATATATTGCAAGAACCTGGATTCTAGCCGCTTTTTTGTAAACTTACCACACGTCTTTGCTATTGTTTCTGTCGCCGTCACATTTATTTTCCTTGCTTCTTGTTCTTGGTTTTCAACTACATCTGGCTTCCTCTCCACAGCTGAATGTACTACAACTGAGGGCTGAAACAGAACAAGAACTTGAAATTATAGTGGCCTTGATATGGCAGAACCACGTAACTCAATTTTTTGACTTTTTGAGGTAATAGCAGTTTTTAGTATATCAAGGGCGCTATTTTCTTTTCTGAAAGTCCCAGCTTATGAATTCATAATGTTTCTGAGATAGTGGGGCGTAACTTTTGCAATTTTCCTATCAATTTTTGTGGCGGAACAACGTATCTCAAGTTACGTCACTGATTGTGGCGTTATTAATTTGGGAAAAACAACATATATGTCTGACATACGTTGATTTGCCATTATAAAGTGTGTTCATTACATAATGGTGGAAATTAGAAGGGGGTGGTCTATTTGGTTTTAAAGCAATAAATATGCATACAAAACTTAACATAAGCTGTTTTATTATGCAAATGCTTACAGATTATGATAGAAACTTGATTTATTTTCTGCTATATATATTCAAGTCAGGATCAGATTTAAATAGCAAAACAACGTAACTTTATAAAATCATTAATATCTTTAAAGTAATTTGTCATATTTTGGGTAAAAAGGTATATGATGAAAAATATAATTGTATCTTGTATATTAAGTTTGATTTTGAATCACATTTTAATATCAATCAAAAAAGGCAGTGACTCAAACTTTAGGTGCCTTTTTCTCGAAACGCCAAAATTGGAGTTACGTGGTTCTGCCATATCACGGCGGCTATTCACCTAAATTGTTTAGGCTTTCACCAAGGAAACCCAACTTAGTAGGGGGGGGGGGACTTGGTACCAAGCTAAAGCTTAAAGGAAGCTTATCTTCAACAGGGTTCCAATATGTTTTTTAAACTCAATTTTGAATGCAGGAGGAAGACCGGAGTACACTGAGAAAAACCTGCACAAGCGAGCATGGACTGGAAACCAAATGCACATAAAGCGCAGGAATCGAACCCGGGACTTTATTGATGCAAGGCGAGAGAACTAATGCTGCACCAACCCGCTCCCCCATAGAGAGCTATTTGTAAGTATTTTTTCAGATAATTTAGTTAGAGAACTGATATTCTGTAACCAGCATTGTGGATTATTGCCAGTGAACAATAGGAATTCACAATAACTGGCCAGGACCGATGCTTCCAAGTGAACTGCCAGTTAAGTATTGGAATGCTCTTTTTATTCCTTTATAAAATTAAGAATGAAGTTGAAAATTGAAAACGTTTTGATGAATCCTGTCTTCAACCGGCACATATAAATCTCTTCATTTTCGATCATCACTAATCAAAATTCTATTCTGAATAGCAGTTTTCTAATCAATTTTCATTTTTCCCGGGCCAGGCGGTTTACGTCTCCTTGTTTCCTTGGGCAAGAAACTTTACTCTTAATTGCTCCGTGATTCGGATAGTCACGTTAAGCCGTTGGTCCCCTGTGCGAATGCTCCTTCTTGGGGCGCTGCATACAGTGTATACCTGGTGAGTCTATATCTAAACCACCAGTAAATGTCTGTTTTTTAAGTCATAAAAAATGTAATGTTGTTTATTAACTTTGTTGACAAATTGAAAATTAGATCATTGTATAAGCATTTGGTTAGTCGTCTGTACATGCTCGGGATACCTTTTTTTTTTTCGCTTGTCAATTTTCAAAAGCTATGTCAAAAAAATGTGGGTGTATCTTTTGGGCTTCAAATATCAGTTGCCACTCCTAACAACAACCCCTGGCACAGCCCCTGAGTCACAGATTATGTGAAGTCATTAAAAGATATCATATTGTTTTGCTCTCTGGGTTGCACTTAAGCATTGAGTTCACAAAAGTAACCAACCAACCTTGAATTCTTTAAGCACACTGTTGACAGCCTCTGCATCTCTTAGATCAACTTTCTTCAATGCACCTCCAGCTCTGGAGAATGCAAGTCCTAAAACATCCCATGACTGCTTGCTGAATTCAGCTACTAGGGCTCTTCCAACGAGACCGGATGCTCCTGTTATAAGAACTCTCTTTGACATAGTGATGGAGAAGACCTACAGGTAGTGTCCAATTCTGAAATAAATTTGAAATTTAATATGGCCAGTGTAAAAATATAATATATAAAACTTATCAATTAAAGTTCAAAATAAAGAGCACATCATTTATTAACTATATACATTTGTAGATAGGGTTTAATGGTTTTAAACATTTAGAACTATTATAGTGCATAAAAAACAACTGGCAATCAGTGGAAAAAATACTGATCAATTCAGTGTTTGAACCTAAGAACTTGGCATCAGAAGCACCATTCACTACATGTAACTGGGCTAATTTTGGTGTCAGATGATGAACACCAGTAGTTTAAATCTAAGTCTTTTTTATTTGAATTTACCATTTTCTGTCTTAGTAGCTTAATTACATTTTTGTAGCTTTGTAGAGGATCTGGCTATCAATTCCAAATTCAACAGGCATACTTTAATTATAACGGATACATGTATGGTACTGTAGGGGATAATATAATTAAAATTAATACACAAATGACAAAATGAAACAGATTCAATTCAATAAATGATTACTGTGGGACATAGACTAAGTCATGTCGAACAATATCAAAAAACATTTAGTAAATTACATATTGCATGCAAAATATCCCAGCTGGTCTTCAATTTGATATTTGCATGGATATAATTAACCATCTGGGTTGGTGTGGTGGAAAGATTCTGGCTCTTATAATGGTCCATCATGCTTTTTATGATTTTTCAAGTTTTCTCCCAAAACACTCTTTTCAATACCAATCCACCAATAAACAAAAACTGGTCATGAATTCATTATTATATGAACAAGGCCCCTCACACTTACCAGTTTTGTTTCCTGTTTCCGCCCGCCCCAAATATCCAAAAATTCCCAAGAAATTCATTATTTGAGATGGTTTCATAATTTGTTAATATTTTAAAAGACAAAGGGCAAAGTATTTATGGCTCAAAATATCAGGCATCTCTCAATTTGTTGATATAAAACAGTTTGCATGGGGTGGGTGCATGGTACATGAGTAATAATGAAAATATTGGAATTGCATATTCAAAATAACTGATAAAGGTTTTGCTCATGGCAAAAAAATTTGGACATTTTTAACGCCTAAAATTGAAAGTTGGAATGAGAAAATGCAGTGCAAAAAGTTTCTGTGTTTTAATGCATTGACAAAAACAAAAAATACTGGTATGTGATTTACTGTACTGCATGGATACTACAATGCAGGGCTTCGAAATCCACGGTAAGGCGGCCGCGCCCTTCCCAGAAAAAAAGTTGGGAAGTCCCAGAAAAAAAAAGCGGTATATAAGCTTAAAATAAATATGATAATAATATAAAGTCAAATAATAATGATAAAAGTCACGAGAATTTCTGACGATAGATTTTTTTCTGGCAATATTGAATGATTAAATCTAAATACATGAGCCAAATTTTGGGGTGAATGTCAAATTACTGTTAAAAAAAGTGTGTGTTTGGCGCGATTCGTGCATTTTTTCATATATCTCACAGAAAATTCTCATCAGCACAATAAAAGTTCCCAGATATGTTTATTTTTTTCTATACCCTGCTTTAATGTATACATGTCAATTTAATTATCTCACACATTTTGGACCTAGAAACATTTAGTTTAATGCCTAAACATTAAGTGCAAAGGGCCTAAAACAGATGACACAAGTTATTATTCAAGTGAAATTTTTGTTAGAAATACATTTAAATAACTTCCTTGTCTTCAATATAATTATTTTAGATTCAGAAACCATAGATTTTGGTCATTTCACTCTATCGTAATGACTAAAATAGATCGCATGACGTAATCATCTAATCCGTGTTTCATAAGAAGGGTTTATTTTGTGCCATTTTCATTCGCCCTAAATCCTGGTGCTTAGACCTAAAATGTTATGTTTAATAGGCCTACAACATTATAATTATGATTATTATACCAGACATCCCTGATTGCAACATCAGAAAGAACATGGTTTCATTAAAAACTGGTGTTTAAAGGACCATTTATACCAAATTAATTAGAAAGGATCAAGAATCAGTGCACAACGCCAATGTGTTGTCGCTCAGGGAGCAGAGTTATTATACCTCCAGATTTGTTCAGAAATTGACCTGATAGCTAGGCAGATTGCGTAAATCTTTACTTTAATGCATAGACAGCTTGTGTATTTTGTTTTATGCACATTTCCAGCAGTGGAATTTTAGTACTCAGGATTCCCAGATAAATTTTGGGTGGGGTACAAGTACATGAATCCCGTTTGGTTCTGTCGATTATAATTCAAGACATAGAAGTCCCTACAAAATGTTGAAAGGAAGCTAAAGCTTATATCTAAACTCAAACATGTATGTTCTTTTTTTAAGATCTGGAATATCTGCTTGCCTCGGAAAAAAAAACACATTCGAAAACGCTTATGACAAGTTTTACAGTTAATAAGACTTTTAAAATATATATAGGCCTAATTCATTTTACTTTCTATCTAATTTTGCGTTGTTGGCTTTACATAAGTTATTAGGATTCAAGTCAAATTGGGTTTCCTTGGCGAAAGCATATAGACAAGGTGAAGATGAGTAAGCTGGTTTTCTTCCCGGGACATAGTCTTCCCAGTTGGGAAGAAGATCCTTGGATTTTGGCAGCCATCAAATTAAAGTATTGTCAATTTTGATTGTTTGCTGACTTAAAACTGGTAATTGGTAGCATCATTCTACATGTAAAATTTGCAAAATGGTGTGACCAACTTTTAATTTAGAATTATAACTTTGTCAAGTTCTTTTGCACCAATCATTTCTGTGACCAAAATCATGCATGTGACTAATATCTTGATACATGTGGCACATGGGAGCCGTTCAAGCTATAGTTGCAAGGAATTTATTGGCAGTTGGTTTTGCTCAGTAGGCCTATACAGGCCATTGGAAATAGGTGATGGCTCAGTCGGAACTAGAATCAATGCAACCCAGTTTTGATTGGATACAGCATATCTACATGTACATAATAGCCAACTGCAGTACGTACAACTACTTTATAGGCCTACATAATGAAACATGTCTATTTTGCAGCAATATGGTGTACCTAGGGCAGATATCTTCATGTGGTTTGGGAAGGTGGGGAAAAGGCTTTGAAAGGGACAACTCATCGAAAGAGTACATGTAGACACAAAATGGTACAAACATGTTTTATTCTTCGTTTTATTTAGCCAGAAAAGAGGTATGAGGTCTTCATCACATCAGAATCATGAATAGGTTCCGATCACATTCTCATCCCCCTGGGCTCAACCGGAAGTAGTATATTTTTTGATACTATATCAAAGCCCATATTTTTCTGATTCTAAATTCAAAAATTCACCTCCAAATTCTTTTTACTTTCCGAGATATAGCATAAAATGTAAATGAGGTATACCTATTTTCTATATCTTTTGTATTTCAATGGACTGGTTTTATAACACAAGAGATATTCAGGAGAATTTATTTGATATGATCGTTGCTAGCCTTTTTGAGAATGGAAAAATTACAAGGTTTTCTTACAATGTTTTCAGAGTGAAGGATAGTCCAATTGATACAGAGATATTTTGGTATGATGCTTTGAATGTGGAAGGTGATTTTGATTGGGGTATTATTCATGACAATAGTATTGAAACACAACTGAGAGCATTTTATTTCAAGATTTTCCACAAAGCAATTTGCACTAATAAGTTTCTTGCTAAAATTGGTAGAAGGGATTCTCCATTTTGTTATTTTTGTGAAAAAGTTGATGAGACCCTGGTGCATATGTTTTGTGAATGTGAAAAGATTTCTCCCTTGTGGGATAATCTGGTCTCTTTCATCCAA
>JXSR01S065334.1:48375-61900 GCA_000969725.1 Ophiothrix spiculata | reverse complement strand
ATATAGATTGCTCCACGATCTATCAACATCGGCAATTTTTCTTCTTGCAAGACTGATTGAATACTAGTACAATGCGCAGTTTGTAGATTGCTCCATGATCTATCAACATCGGGAATTTATTCTTCTTGGCAACAAGTGAGGCTGATTAAACATCGCGCAGTCTGTGAACAATATTCATGAACTTACGATGTGGCGATAATGTAATATTTTTTTTTATCAAGCATGGAGTAAACGGTGAATATTTGACCTACAATTCAGCTATAATGATCGCGAACCCGGAAGTAAGTTTGCTGAAATTTAGCGAGACTGACATGGAAAGGTGAAAGATTCTACTATAAAAAACGTTGCACATGCAATCATCAATCAATGTTTCATTGAATAAAACAATAAAAAATGGTGTTTGACATTTATAATAGTGCTTCTGGATAGTGATAGGTGTCCAATCTTTACATTAAAATTCTCAACAAAACGCTGGCTGAGAGAGTGCAGAATTATGCAACCATGATGATACTAACGGACTACACATATAGCACTAAATAGTTTTCACCAATACTCTGATGAAGGGACACCTGACGACAGTAATAAACTCAGCCTTAAATATGGCTCATTGTACATGTTTTGAAATAATTTAAGCATGTATTGTTATAAAGCAAGTTTAGAAAACAAAACATTTTTCACTTTATGTCTTCATGCTTTTATTGAGTAACAAATAACAAAGCTGAAAGTCATCAGTCATTTATACAAATTTACAATTTTACATCTGAAAGGTACTAGCTCTTACTTCTTGAAGTTGTTTAGAAGCCCTTAGCACTACTTGTAACTACTGTAATAGCCCATTCATGGTACTGTCTCTATTATTGCATAATTTTACTGCAGTGCTAATAACAGTCTATTATAATTGAATACTTCTACGCCGGGCTTCTACGCAGAGATTGTTATTCCCACAACCGCTCCCCTTATTTGAACCAGAGGAGTTTTTTAAATCACTCTCTTACAGCTCTCCTTCAGATCACCAGGAGAGCTTTTAATAACTCGCCTGCAAAATATTAAAGACAGTGTCTGGACGGGGAACAGAACTCAGAGCGAGAGCAAGTAGTGTGTTTATCATACTTGGCCTCGTTCTGAGTTTCGATTCCCCGTCCGGTTCTGTGGATTTACCCCATCAACGGCGGGATAATGTCAATTATCGATATGGTCTATAATAGGCTATGGGGATTTTCAAAATGCTGAAAAGCTTGTAACTTGGAAACGAACGGTCGGAATCAAGTAAAATTTTCAGTGTATATTTATGTTAACTCTTCTGTTTATTAAGCTAGAAAAGAGGTGAGGTTTGGTCACATCAAAATCATGAATTGCACCTTTAAAACAAACAATTAACACCAATCGTTTTATGAGTATATTTTTAATGAATGCCTTGGGATTCTGTTTCTGTTTCTGTTTCAGTTGAGTCGGCATTCTCAGATTAACTGTACTTCGCCAACTTTGTCGTTTTGGTCGGTGTTATAAATGTGCTATTTGTGCAAGAGAGGTGGTTACGCGTGTGGTCTCAGGTTGGCTGCTCCGTCGATGTCTGCTGCTGTTGTCTCATTGTTGATCGCTGCTTGTCTTTGTCTTGCTGCTGCTTGTCTCATAATCTGCTCTGCTCCTTTTTCGGTATTTGCCGTTGTCCCACTGTTGGTGATTGTTACTTGTTTTTGTCTGTCTGCTTCCTGTGTTGTTCTCTGCTTAATATCTTCAATCTTGAGGTCTGATGCTGCTGTTATTTCTCCTTCTGCTGCTGCTGGATCTCCTGTATGTTGATCGCCTGAAGTTCTACTCAGATGATGGTTGAAAACTTCTTTTGACTCTGCCATTGCTGTATCTTCGTCGAGTTTGTTCCATCAGACCATTCAACTGCTGTTCTGGGAAAAAATGAGTAACTTGTGCACGTCTTTCTTAATCAGTCTTGTTTGTAATCTTCTGCTGTTTCCCCTAGTCTGCCTATTGCTTTGTTTATAATTCAGCAATGATCACCTACGCAGAGCTGAGTGTGTAGACTGTTACATCAACATGCGAGTTGTGACTGTAGCGCTAGCGGCAAACTTGCCCACCCGGAAATAAAAGCCCTTCTTACTTTTAACCAACTACGGTAGAGGACTGTCAAGGTAATGCAGCATAATTGTCGACGTTCGTATAAAAGAAATAACAGTGTGGGGTTATCCTTACCTTTTTGTTATTCCAATAAATAAAACAAGCAATTAAAAATTACTCATTATAAGCTTAACCACGCATGCAAGTCTCCCGGAAGCCAGCTGCTGCCTGGTGAGCGCACACCACTAAATAACTTCCCTTTTGAAACCAATTAAGGTTTCTGTCGATGAAACCAATTATTAAAGGGGCAATTCATGATCCACTTTTCACCCTCAAGGTCACCTCTATCAACATTGAGTTTTTTAGCTTTTCCGGATCCTCAACTGGTATATGTTACGATCCCCAAACCATTCTTTCATATGTGCTTGCGTTTTTGAGAAAAGTGAGAAAATGTGTCATTTTCTAATTATTGTCGGGGCCCCGACAGTAATTACAACACAGTAGTCTATGAGGATATTTTAAAATACTAAAAAGATTGTAACTTGGAAACGATTGGTCGGAATAAAGTGAAAACTTTCAGTAAATATTTAAAGTGTACTCTTCTTTTTATTAAGCTGGAAAAGAGGCATGGTTTTTGTCACATCAAAATCATGAATTGCACCTTTAAGGTTTCTGTCGATACTGATTTTTCATGTCGACATGTCACAATAATTAATTTGTTGTCATTAAATTTTGTGTCGACATAAAGTTGATATCAAAGAGTTTGTTTTTGCGGGAAAAACGAAGTTGTTTGGATAACCTTACATAATAATGTGCTTGTTCCGTCCGTGTACTATATAAAGTTGAAATTTTGTAACTTTGTTGTTGTGAACCACTTGAACCATCGTAATAACTATTCAAACGGTTGTAAATAACGAACAACTAATAAAGTATTTAATCATTTATGCAACACTTTAAGTTTAATGGCTTTTATGGCTAATAAACAGCCATGACTTGACAATTAAACGTAAGTTTTTATGAAATTTTATTTGTCCAGTGTTGTCGACAAATGAGATTGTCAACATGTCGAGATATGCTTTATGTCGACATATATGTCGACATAAGGCCTGTCGACAGAAGCCTTAATTAAAATCAGTTGAGCGATACACCTTTTTCTGTCCAGTGTATTTTCGGCCCAAGTCAAAAAAATGTATATGTTTTTTCAAAATATTTTCAAATAGGGCCTATATAAACTTATATATAGCCAAAATATGAACTCTTTTCGCGATTATTGGAAAAAACAGAAGTAGGCCTAATTAAAAAAAAATTATTGAAAATCGCATAGCGTCAAGTTTTGACCAATATCGAAAGCAGCGGGACACATTATTCAATCAGACTTACCCCCGGGGAATGATACATTTTGGTAATAATATTGTCACTCCTTCAATGAAAGTGAGACTCATATATCATCTACATCGATGTTGCCTTGTTAGCTGTTTTTATTGGTTAGTTGGATGGTTTTAATTATACTTGGATTTTATTGCTAAAGTGTGAACTATAAACAAAGTAATACACTTGGTATTTACTATAACTATTAAATGCATTTATTTTAAAATTACAATGATGAACACGGTAATATTTTTTATCCCTATTGCACATAATTGGACAGTCCCTTTGAGCATGCTCAGATGACCTTTATAAGATGTCTCAGATGGCATTTCTATGGCCCTATTTCAAAAACTGTTTGATTTTTTTTTTTTCAATTTGTCTTTCAGCGTTGTGTTCAGAGTGTAATTTTCTTTATTTCCATGCATGTATTATTTGTCACAAGGGGTTGTATATTTCTATTTAGCCATGTGTCTCCACCAATTAGCAGTAAGTGCCAAATTTGACTTTCTGCTGTTTCTGGCCTCAAATTATCAAAAAATCCTGAATAATTGATTTTTTGTTTTTAATGTTGTTAAGGTAAGAGCATAGTAAAAGAACAGCGGCTCTACAAAACATACCAAGGAAATCAATGTGTTTCACATTTGTTTCGCTCCTTTAAACATCCTTGGAAAGTTCATTTTTTACCGTTGGCGTGGTGACCGCCTCTACATTAGAGCCTATATTGTCCGAGCTTATTCAGTTAATATCAACTTATGGCACTCACTCACTTTTCACTCACATTTTCGGACGAACCTTATTTCGTTTTTGGACTAGCGAACCTTATTTCATTTTCTGACCAGCGATCACTAGTATTTCATTTTCGGACTAGCGAACCCTTTTTCATTTCGGACTAGCGGCGAACCTTTATTTCATTGTACTGGGTTTTTGTCAAGATAGAAGACGAGAAGGTAAGATTCTTACTAAGGTCAAGATGACTTCCATAGATAAGAAAAGATTCTGAATATCATCAGGGGCGTAACCAGCTTTGACCGTCCGGGGGGGCAAGACTCAAGAGGCTTCCCGATTTGTGTACTTTTTGAAAAAATAAATTAACGCGCGCGTAGCGCGCGGGCAAAACTATTTGGACAAATTTGTTTATTTTAGCTAAAAAACGCCTATTTTTGGATGAAATAACTTGGTTTCTTTCATTTTTCTTTTCTCCTTTCCCTTTTCTTTTCCTTCCTTTTCTCTTTTCCTTCCCCTTTTCCCTCTTCTTTCCCCCTTTTCTTCTTCTCTCTTCTTTTTTTCTCTTCTTCCTCCCTTTATTCCCTTCCCATTTGTTTGCTCTCCTTCCCGATTTTTTTAAGTCCGGGGGCAGCTTGGGACACCCTACTGGTTACGCCCCTGAATATCATCAAGACGCCTTTTCATAGGCCTAGATATAGGAAGATGATAGGGCCAAGAAAACTGATATTTAGGCCCTGTTATTGTTTTCATTCGACTAGGCACTTTTTTCACTTCAGATAATTCGACTATACATAAAATGATCTTCGCTTGACAACTTTTGCGTCTGGATAGCATTATTCAATGATAAAGTTGAGCTATGTTGACCATACATAATACAAAATGTATGACTGGTTATATTTATACAGTCTTTAATTAGTCCCAACCATATATACATTACGTATATCTATATATAATTCAATGATGAAGTTGAGCTATAATACAAAATGTATTTCTGGTCTTATGGTCCCAACTACCCTGCTTTACGTATATCTATATATAATAGCGCCACGATTCTCTGATTAATGAAGGGACAGAAATGTGGCGTGCTTTACGTTACCGTTAACAATACCAAACAAAATGTTGTTGTTTTTCTTTTCGAAATAATGTAAAATTAAAAAAACATATTTCGAATGTACATGATTGAATAGTTACGCCGCGTTAGTAGGAGTACTATTAGTTTAGAGTAGGCCCTATATACTTATATAATTATTAGGACAAACAATAATTTATTAGACAGTTTAAACACAGATCCAGAGTACAGGGTCCCATTGTTTGTTAAATGCAACCGATTTTCGTTTAAATTGTCCAATAATGGTATGGTTTATTTGGATGGGTTGACCCCGGGCTTACAAGATGCATATAGTTACTGAACTTACTTCTTTATCAAATAATAAGAGGAACATCTAATTCTCCCGGGTTATAGTAAAGCTCAAATGAAAAGATTCCTTGGTCTGGTGTTTGCTTTACTTAGGGTTAATATGTATTTGTTCATTTTAAATCAGTCGTTAATGCAGCAAACCTTTTTTTTCACGCTAAGTGCATTAAGGCTGGGGTAGACCTTCAAATGGTATAAACCGTTAACTCTCAAACTAATTGCATAAACTATATAAATATATATATAAAAGTACACATTTTTAAAAGCGGCTTTTTATCATGAACATGATGATGATATCAGTTTTTGACCAAAAATGTAGATTTTGGCCAAAAAGCAAAAAAAAAAAAAAAAAAAAAAAAAAAAAACACGTATTTCTTTCCCCTTAATTTTCTGGAAAGCCTAACTTAAATTTGCATTCATGAAATTTTAAACTTATTTGCTTTTTTGGAATCTAGAAATAAATGTCTAGGAAGGGTTTTCTCATATTTTTTATTTTTATTTTGTTTTTATTTAAATGCCAAAAAATTTGAAAAAACCCTTCCTAGACATTTACTTCTAAATTCCAAAAAACAAAAAGAGTTCAAAATTTCACAAATGCTAATTTTAGTTATATTTTTTCCAGAAATTTTGGGGGCAAAATATACGTTTTTTGTCATTTTTTGCCAAAATCAATATATTTGGTCAAAAACCGATATCACCAATATATTCAGGGTACAAATCCACATCTAAAAATTAATACCTTTATATGGTTAATGCAATTAGTTTGAGAGTTAGAGTACAAAAACCGTTTATGCTAGGTGAAGGTCTATGATACCCCAGCCTTAATATCATGATATGCAAATCATACAGGTTCAATCTTTCATTTGAGGAATGTGATCTAAACTCCGGAGTATGATTTTTTTTTCTGAAGACCAAGAGGCTGAATTAACACTGCAGTGGGTAAGAGATGAACTATCATTACATATGATATTGTTTTGAAGAAAAAAATGGATATAAGTAGAAGTGTAAGAGGCATCGATAAAGGAAATACATTTCCATGAAATTCGACTCATTTAAAAACATATTAAGCAATCATCTTGATACCTTAGTCAATATTTTTACAATCATTGTTCAGCTAAAATTATGCTAATCCTTTCATGATTTTAGCTCCAAAAACATATTTCGTAGTTTATACACCTGCCTTTAAAACTGAATAATATCCTAAGGAATTAAAAGAGAGGATTTTTTTCTGACAATATATATTTTTGACCCAAATAACTTTGCTTGTTATTTTTTCAGCTTATTCTGAATGCGATATATTTTTATATTCAATACAGGTCACCAGGCAATTCATTACTTGACTACGACCCCTTTGTTATGATTCCGTACCAGAGAAAACTATTTGCAGGCGCGGAAAAACAGAAGAAGTTATGGTTCCGTACCAGAGAAAACTATTTGCACAATCCGATTTCATTTTCAGCATTTTGAACTCTCAAATAACCGGAAAAAATACCCCATGGAGTGTTTTATTCCATTTCACACTTTCCATCACCTTTTGCATGGTGAAATACCTATTTTTCATGCTTTCAAACCATTATCGTATTGACTAGTATTTCAACCAAAGTGATTAACTTTTGGTGCTTGTTCTTTACAAAATGTCACGGACTGTTGCCTTTGGCGAAAATTGGTTCAAGATTTCGGTTTTAGTAAAATCACGTTTACTTTTCAGAATGCATGGTAAGGCTATCCATTATTTCGTTTCTTCTGACGTGTCTGATGTGAACAGTTTTATTGATTAAAATAAATTGCAAAAACGAGCAAGTTATTTAAACAATATTATCATACCCCCAGCGAGGTAAACGTGTTATCGAAATAGAAAATGCTGATAGGACAGCAGTTCAAAGACTTATTGACGAGGGTTTAAAAGCAATTTTGTAAATGACGAATCGTCAATCATCCGTCTAGACAAAATTACCAATTTGGCTTTATGTTGTTCTTAATTCCTTATCGTACATTTTTCATTCTTCAAAACTGAAGATTGTATTATTTGTCATACATGCAACTGTTTTAAAATCTTGAAAAGTTAAGGAAAATGTCAAATTGGCAACATCCATGGAGGGAAAAAAGGCGAAATGAAATTCTCATGTACGGTACTTGAATAGACTAATCGGTATACTGTGATTTTTTTTCTTATAGCCTAAATGTTCTAGGTTTTCTGAAACATTACTAATATCTCTTATGACAATCCTCACAAGAATTCCATTAGAAGCAAAACATGATATCTTGTTTTTACTTTCCCTTCCTATAGTTGTCTTTCCTCTCTTGGCACCACAACCTACCCTAAATCACCTGTTGACAAGACTGATCGATGTGCGTTATAAAAATAAAATTTTCAAAAGATTATTTTATTTATCATGAAAATAATACGTGTGATTGTCATTTCGTTCAACATTACCCTAAAACTTAGCTATATTGTAAAGTTTTGGGTTAATTGTTGCATTTAGATGAGAAGTACACTAAAATCATGTTTTTTTTATCTAAAAGTGTTATATTGGCTTTAAACTAAAGCTTTATGATACCCAATATTAAAATGAAAATAAAAACAAAGCAAAAATGCACAAATATTCCTAATTTGCATATTTAATTGGCAGCCATCTTGGATTTTGGCAGATACTAACATTAAATTTCGCTGATATAATTGTCAAATTCGCCCAGAAACTAAATGACCAACGTAAAAACAACTTTAATGTAAGTGTTAAGATAGATGTAGTTAAAATAAATGTGTGTTGTAGGAATCTAATCCAGCCTCTAAGAAGTCAATACGGATCCTTTTTTTTTTTGGT
This sequence comes from Ophiothrix spiculata, assembly GCA_000969725.1. Classification (NCBI taxonomy): domain Eukaryota; kingdom Metazoa; phylum Echinodermata; class Ophiuroidea; order Amphilepidida; family Ophiotrichidae; genus Ophiothrix; species Ophiothrix spiculata. The sequence goes on along the minus strand of JXSR01S065334.1, from coordinate 53,500 downwards.
CAAAATTGGGCCAAAAATTGATGGCATATTTTATGTAGAGAGGTAGGTCCATAAAAGTAAAATTTGCCCAAAAACTACAAATCAGAAAAATTCAAACTATATGCATGACTAGAAAGAAGAAAGAAACTTCTTTTCAAAAATGTGTTCTACAGCTTGATTGCATTTGTAGTTTTGAAATGACGGCTATTTTAAGGGGGAATATGACTATTTGTTCTATACAAACAACTCTGAAAAGAGCAGATACAACAAAGTTTACAATATATCAAGCACATCACGTGTTATGCCTTTATCGTTGAGGAAAAATGGTCACATCCTAAAACCAGCTAATACGCCATCACCAACAACGGGACAAAAGACGATATTTTTCTTGCCACAAGCCTTTCCTTGTTTTACAAAACCGAGGGCATGTTAAGTGGTTTTTCACCCAAAAGGAGTAATCAATACCATTTATTGTAATATACAACATACATTGAGTTTCGAGGGTTATATTGATCTCTCGATATCATATTATTAAGCTGCGTCTTAAGAAAGAAGAGAATCCCAGCTCATCGTGAACATTTAGTATTGTGTAAAATGATGGGAAGCTCACAAATAATTATTTACCTTACACAAATAGGGCAACGTAGTTTAAATCTAAGCATATGATAAATTTAAGCAGTATCGTATATGATAAAAATGCACGAAAATAGTGCGCAGCATACACGAAAATGTAAGAAACAAAACAATATAATTTGAAGTGACAGCAAACAAAAGACGGAAAAAAACACACCTAACAATCAAACATTTTGAATTTTCACGAAAGTATAGATTTAAAAAATCACCTTGTTTAGGCTTTCGCCAAGGAAACCCAACTTGGTACTTGGTACCAAGTAAGCTAAAGGAAGCTTATCTTCAACAGGGCTCCAAGATGATTTTTAAATTCAGTTTTAAATAAGAATAGAAGAAACTTAGAAAAAAAAAGTTTAAAACTAAAAAGAAAGGCATAAAAACATGATGTGTATTTGTTTATTTTTTTTAAAGTAATAATTTATCAAAGGTGATTGTGTTTCTGTTGAAAAAACCCTTTCTGCAAACATCTATTTAAACTCCAATCTTAACACAATGCATAGTTAATTATATAGATTTTGTTAAAATATATTAGAGTTAGAGCCTTTAGAAACAGGTGTGGAAGTTTTAGTTCATATATGTTTGTTTGCATTCTTCGATAAAAAGAAAGAAAATAAAATTAAACCATTGGTTGTTTCAAAAGTACAGGATTACAAAATTGAATAGAACTGTATGAATAAACTGATGTGATGAATTTCTTGTAAAATGATGTATGAATACATAATTTATTCAAGTCTGGTAGTTACCATTACGTATGTCTATAGAGACCCCTGAGATCAAAACATGATGCCACCACACACTGCCACCATAAACCATCTAATGCTTTAAGAACATTTAAAATGCAATATAAACAGTATCTATCTCTATCATCATAATCATATCAGCATTTGGCCAAAATCTAAAGCTTGATTTTCTTGACGTAAAAATCAGGTCAAACATAATTTACTGCATCATAATTATATATCAACGATACACACAAAGTTTGATAAACCTGTCAGTTGTACTTATACTTGTATAAATATTTATTCAATTTGACCGTGCTTTGCAAAATCCGTCCCAGTTTTGCTATATTAATATCTAATCATGAAAATACGCACCGAAGGGATTAGATACGAGGGTGACGTAATTCTTATATAAAATGTGTATGGTTAAAGGTCGAATATATAAAAATTTACAACAATATGTTTCAATTTTGATTACTTTTCTTATTAGTTTGTATATATCACTATATAGTGTGATTAGGATTAACTGTATTCTGTCAATACTGATCAGAAATCTGAACGTTACTCAATGATCACGCGAAATGAATAAGATGTTCAAGGTAAGCTGAAAAGAGTCAAGGCAGTCAAACTGATTGAAATGATATGCACGTCCAGCAAAATAGTCGTCGTCAGTTGGGTTCAGCAGTGACATACTTACAGGATTTTCTTTTACTATATAGCCTTACATCGTCTAAAGAAGTTGTAAATACTAGGCACTATATTGATTATTGAATTAATAAGCTACCTGTCCTATGACAGAGGCATTTTTACACAATCTTGCTGATTGGAATAATTGATAAATCATTAGGCACAATCATGCTATCTTTTTCTTATCTCTATAATAATTTGCATTCCTAGTTTATATTTTTTGCAGCGTGTTGCTATATCATATGTACACAAGAAAAAAATAAAGCAAATTTTGACATCTTTTGAAATTTCTTATCACCTTGTTAAACATTTGACTTACTTCGTTCTATTGTTTGTTTTGTTTGTTTGTTTGTTTGTTTGTTTGTCATTTATCCGAACACCTCTTTCTTTAAAGACACGTGCTAGCTATATGATTAACAGATTATTTCATGTTATTTGCATACAAACGGTAACGAAAGGCAGTATGATCTTTCACAACAATATTGGACTGACCTTAAATAAACAATTATTGAATGTTTCAATTCAAAAGTACAGAATTACAGAATTTAACTGAACAGTATAAATGAACTGATGTGTTAAATTTCTAGTAAAATGATGTATGGATATTCATAATATGTTCAAGTCTGGTGGTTACATTTAGTATGTCTATAGAGACCCCCGAGACCAAAGCATGATGCCACCATATTTCATAATGCCAACACATAATTCCACCATAAATTATTTAATGCTTTATTTACAATGTAATGTAAACAGTATCTTTTTCTATCATATCAGCATTTGACCAAAATCTAAAGCTTGATTTTCTTGACGTAAAAATCAGGTCAAACGTAATTAACTGCATCATATTTTTTATATAACAACGACGCAAACAAAGTTTGATAAACCTATCAGTTGTACTTATACTTGTGTAAATATTTATTCAATTTGCCCATGCTATGCAAAATCCTTCCCAGTTTTGCTATTAATACCACATAATGAAATAATAATTACGCACCGAAGGGATTAGAGACGAGGGGTGTAATTCTTATATAAAATGCATATGGTTAAAGGTCGAATATATTTATAAGAATATGTTTCAATTGTGATTACTTTTCTTATTAGTTTGTATATATCACTGTACATAGTGTGATTAGGATTAACTGTATTCTGTCAATGTTACTCAAAGATCACGCGAAATGAATACGATGTCCAAGGTAAGCTGAAATGATTTAAGGCAGTTGAGCTGATTGAAATTATTTGCACGTCCAGCAAAAAAGTCGTCGTCAAATGGGTTCAGCAGTGACATACTTATAGGAAACTTTTGAGTGAATAGAGTCTTACATCGTCTAAAGAAGTTGTAAATACTAGGTACTAGCGAATATTGAATTAATAAGCTACGTGTCCTTTGACAGAGGCATTCTTAAACAAGTGCTGATTGGAATAATTGATAAATCATTAGGCATTAATCATGCTATCTTTTTTCTTATCTCTATAATAATTTGCATTGCTAGTTTATATTTTTGCAGCGTGTTGCTATATCACATTTACAAAATAAAAAATAAAGCAAATTCGACATCTGTTGAAATTTCTTATCACCTTCTTAAACATTTGACTTACTTTGATCTATTGTTTGTTTTATTTGTTTGTTGTTTGTTTGTCATTTATACGTACACCTTTTTTTTAAAGACACGTGCTAGCTATTATGATTAACAGATTATTTCATGTTATTTGCATTCAAACGGTAACGAAATGCAGTACACGGTTGCTCATAAAGTTGGAATAAAAATATGTTTCCACTTTTTTATGTAAAGGTCAAGTTATGATGAAAAATTGTAAGGTCAAATTTGATTTGACCCCGCCTTGGTCAAGGTCACTTCTCTACTCAAGTTGAGTGGTCATATGGAATGTTTATCTGTGGCAGAAAGATAAGCAGGTGATTGAATGTCTTGGTCACGCTTGACTGCGCCAAGAGAATGCTTGGAAGCAAAACTCTAAATGATCTTTCAACGCCCCTCAATTTACAAAAATAGTGAAGTTGTAGTGAAAGTGGAATGGTCCCTGGCGGTATATGACATTTTTAATTTGACCAAAACCTTTTAAACCCATCTTTGTTGTTGCCCCCTTACCAGTACATGTGAAAGTTGATCGCATTCGGAGTTCCCTTTCACACCAACCCAACAAGATAACCTATCAAATCTAGCCAAAAGCAACATAAGTTTCCAGATATTTTCATCATAAATTGACCTTTACATAAAAAGGTGGTAAAAATATTTTTATTCCAGCTTTATGAGCAACTGTGTATGATCTTTCACAACAGAAATTCAATATTGGACCTTAAATACACAATTATTGAATGTTTCAAAACTACAGATTTACAGGATTTAATATAATAAACTGATGGTTGAATTTCTAGTAAAATGGTGTATGGGTATTCATAATACGTTCAAGTCTGATGGTTGCCGTTTAGTATGTCTATAGAGACCCCCGAGACCAAAGCACGATGCCACCATGCATTTCTTAATGCCAACACATAATTCCACCATAAATTATTGAATGCTTTATTTACAATGTAATGTAAACAGTATCATATCAGCATTTGACCACATTCTGGAGCTTGATTTTCTTGACGTAAAAATCAGGTCAAACGTAATTTTACTGCATCATATTTTTTAATTATAAAAACGATGCAAACAAAGTTTGATAAACCTGTCAGTTGTACTTATACTTGTATAAATATTTATTCAATTTGCCAGTCCAACTGATTGAAATGATTTTTATGCACGTCCAGCAAAAAAGTCGTCGTCAGTTGGGTTCAGCAGTGACATACTTCTAGGATATTTTTGAGTAAATATAGAGTGTTACATCGTCTAAAGAAGTTGTAAATACTAGGTACTATTGATTTTTGAATTAATAAGCTACCTGTCCTTAAACAAGTGCTTATTGGAATAATTGTTAAATCATTAGGTACAATCGTGCTATCTTTTTTCGTATCTCTATAATAATTTGCATTGCTATTTTATATTTTTGCTGCGTGTTGCCACATGTACGTAAGAAAAAATACAGCAAACCTGACATCTTTTGAAACTGCTTATCAACGTTTTAACATTTGACTTACTTCGTTCTATTGTTTG
>JXSR01S065323.1:54205-66951 GCA_000969725.1 Ophiothrix spiculata | reverse complement strand
TTATTTTTTTGCTGCCTATTTTCATCATTTTCTCGAAAAGTGTTCTGTCGCAAAGTCCCCCTTTTCGGGGTGAGTCATCTCATATATGCAGGTCAAAATTCTGAAATTCAATATGTTTAACGAAATGCTAAATGTCTAGGTAAACATTAAGGTAACAGAAAACGATGCTATACCTATGAGTTGTTTATCATTATTGTTGCTTTAAGGGAAGCTCATCACCTGGTGGTACAATTCTAAAGTAGGACACCAAATAGAGGAATAATAGAGGTTTTATGGTGTGGTTTCTATTTTGAAATATGTTGTCTACAACGCATGAAGATTATCATAAAAGAAGTAACTGACACGTCAAAACGACTCCTTATTACAGAAAATCCATACAATTTTCACGTTTACACCTGTTTTGATTTTTAAGATGTTTTACTTTTACTATCTGTACCGTTTGGCGTTCAGCACGGCGAATATTTATTCTTATTTAGTGGATTTTTGTTGTTTGTCAAGAATAAAAATGAACAAATTTCCAATTCCAACAATTTAAATCTAGTATTCATACTGGACTCACAATATTGCAATTTTCTTTCTAAGCATTATTCGAAACACGCAATGTCACGATATTCTCTAATTGCGACTGTCACTTAGGCTTTGGTACGTAGTTATGCATTTAGTTCACGCCATGCGGGATTGTTCGTGAATTATGTAACCTCAAAATATACACAGTCAAGATCTGCAGTTGCCCTGGAGGTTTCCGGTTACCACTCCAACACGTCTCGCTTGGTTTGAGGGACCTGTAACCTGAATGCACAGGAAGAGATGTTGTGGCTCTGACTTGATTTTAAAGGGGTATCTGTAAAAGATGTAACGAGTCGAAACGGGTGAAACGTATCGAAATGGATGGGAAAATAGAGGAACGGGTCCGGATTGAATCGGAAAATAAAGGAACGGATCAGAAATGGATGGGAAAATATATTACACGTGCAGAGAGTACCAGATACTCGTTGAGAAATTATTTTGACCTTTCTCGTTCACTCGAATTGTAACAACGAACACTACAAAAAAAAAAAAAAAAAAACTATGCATATTGCAATGACATTAAGGGTAAAGGGAATCCATCTGCTCAGGAAAATGTGAATCTTAACTATTTTTAATCATGAAAAGTTAAATAGTTTCCACTGCAATTGCGGGGACCCGAACAATGGATTATGTCATGGGTTGGTCATGCATCGTGAACTAAAATCTAAAACATAAACATTAGAATGCCGTATTTTTCTTTTGTTTATATAAACATTGCAATTTTTGCCTCATTGGAATGCTTAATTTGTACGTAAATTATATCAGACAAAATGTAGGTAATATAGATACTTAAAACAGGCGATTCATAGCTCAAACAGGGCGAACTCAGAGTCGTAATTCACGTCCGGATTTTCGGGCAAAACAACGCGGGTTTGTAACATTATCATTCATCAGCATATTTATAAACTATTGTTTGTAATTCAATCAGAATAATGAAGCCTACAATCTATCAAAATTTGAAACCAGGAAGGGGTCCGGAACAAAGCTCAGTCCAAACATGACAGTTAGTTACTAAAGACTAAAATATAAATGAGTTGAAATACACTTAGAATGAATAAGCAAACCTTGAAATGTAAATTCTTGTGTGCTGAAGTTATTTCGACAATCTCTATGTTTAGGAAAAATTCTTAAACAGTCATGCGTTTAGTCTGTAATTATTGATTTGGAAGCAAGGGCGTTCTTTGTTGTGTTTATTTAAAGTATAAGACTTAAGATAAAATCTTATAAAAGCTGTAGATGTGAGCAAGGTTATAACATGATGAACTTTTTTGACAAATATGATTGATTCAAAATTTGGGACTTATGGTTCACAGATGGGTCCCCTTGTAAATTGGTAGGGCTTATTTGTATACATGCCATATTTCAATTTCCTAGCACTAGGCCTAGTTGGCACGACCCTTCTCCAATAAAAAAATAGTAACCCTCACCATGAGACCTCCCAACCCCTCCCACCAAACCTCTTTTGCATTTCTCAGTTAAATTCATTTCTTTAAATAAGTACCTGTGACCTCGAATTATGAAATCAGAATTAACAGAGATGTGCCGCTCGCATGGCCTAAATACATACAAATGTATGAGGGTATTTTCGGCCAAAAGTATCCATTCTGGGTATTTTAAGGGAACATTAAAAACGACCATCTATAAAGATTTGTATGACACTTTTTCAATATTCTAAGGATGTTTTATATTCCAAAAATGGCTGATTTTTCCATTCGAAATTGGGTTCCCGTATCCATAACTGTTATCTATATTTGGAGGCTAAGCAGGGTACCCGTTCCGGACCTGTTCCTTTATTTTCCCATCCATTCTGGATCAGATCCTTTATTTTCTAATTCAATTCGGACCCATTCCTCTATCTTCCCATCCATTTCGATACGTTTCACCCGTTTCGACCCGTTACATCTTTTACAGATAGCGGATTTTAAAGGGTACTTATGTTAGGATTCTGTCACACATTACCGCATAGAGCCAAACGTGCGTAATATGTATTTAATTCCATTATTGTTTTGTTTTTCAAGTGTTTTTTTTTCATCCTGTATTCTTTAGAAGTACGTTCAAAAGTTATACGTTGTGTATACGGTTTTGTCCGTTATGTATACGTTTATTCCGTTTTTCATACTGTGGTGTTCTCTTGACACACTTTCAGTATGTGGACTTTTATACGTTATTCATACGTTGGGACCTTATACGGTGATGTGTGACAAAGCCTTTTGGTTGCAATAGAGCCTTTAGGTTATAATGCATCAGAAAAATATCTTAATTTTAGTCTTGGTGTTCAAACTTGATTATGTTGATATTATTCCGATATTGATTATGGTATAGAAGAAGTCATGCATTGTTTAGAAAAAATGTAACATACCACTGAATGAGAAAAACATCACAGATTTGAATATATTTCAACACAAGATTAAATATGTACATTTGTAAGTCCACAGAAGTATAAGTTTTTGTAAAAACTTATACTACAAGGACACCAAAGATTCCACAGCACTAATTGATACCGCCCAAGACCACGCTTAGTATATGGGGGCTGCCATTAGACGGCGCACCGGTTGACCTACTGCATCTTAAAAGTAGTTAAAATGTTGGTTTAGCAGGTTAATTTTGATCTAGATATTTACTTTTGATATCTCTCCACAAATATTGATGCCAAAATCTCTGTTTTTCTCCAACGTTTGCTCATATTTGATCATTTTCCCTCTGAATTTAGGGCGCAAAAATAGTCTAGAAATCCTCCAGAAAATCTGCCTCGCTTTGACTTGCTAAAAGTTTAGGGTAGTGTAGGGAAAAAAGGGGGCTGCTGAACCCCACATGAAATGCTTGTCAAATTATAGAAAATCTCATTGTTTTTCAGAAAATCAATGGTTTTATTGCATTATCACACCATAAATGTTACATTTTGGGGTAAACAAGACGCAATATTTGCATGTAAAACAATAGGAATACCAATTAGTGCTGTGCAACCCAAACACACAAATGATGCTGACATTACAAAGGGTGTGTGAAAATTATACAGGGTATAGCTTGAAAAATGTGTGTTGATTTTACTCTCTTCAAACATTGTTTTTATTTTAAACAGCTACCAACATAAAACAGGTATGGATTTATAATGATAAAACATAGGGCTCTCTATAAAACAAAAGTGTAACTGTCCACTAAATGTCTATTTGATTAAATACACAAGGCAAGGTGGTTAACATAATACATATGTGATGGCTCACACCGAAAGGGGGGGGGGGGACTTTGCAGATGAAATCAATTTTATCATTTCATCTGTTTTAGCCTTTTCTAAGCTTTAAAATGACACCTTACTTGTTGAAATTGATCAAGGCGATCATATTTTACAACAGATAATCTGCTGGAAATTCTTATTATTTTCTTTGTTTATTAGTGCCTATTTTCATCAGTTTCTCGAAAAGTGTTATGTCGCAAAGTCCCCCATTTCGGTGTGAGTGTGTCGGTGTGGGGATACTTCAAAAAGAATTGTATGCATGCATAGGCTATTTGGTGATTTTTGTATATTAGGTAATAGGATAAGATAGTTATAGGTAAGACAATGCTTGAGACACAGGTAACACTCAAGTTTTTGCTAATCAAAATAAATGTAGGCGAAACCTATTGCCTAAGAGGTGTACCATTACCACTTCATGGCGTCTCGCTTCGAAGCAGTGACTCGCTTGAGTAAGAGAACTAAAGTTCTTGACTTAAAAACACTTCCACAGCTAAACAATATATGTCAAAGATGCTGTGTTTTGGCTTAATTTCAATCTGGTTTACAGATTAAACAATGCCTTTAATACTTAACACTGATTTTCAGATATTATTGGTTGAATCCTGAGATATTAATGTGCCATCAGTTATTCTGCTTTTCACTTTCTTAGTGATTGAAATTAATGATGCAATTTGCTTGAATTGACGAGTTGAGAAGCTCCAATCAAGTTTAATTTTAATTTGCGTAATAATGAGCCCAACGGATGATCGCCGATTGCACCAAAACGCAAAATTAAGCGACCCTGAGCATTTGGGTAAATACATCCTTTGCGGTCATTTTGATGAAAAAAATCGGGGGTACCACCTAAGGTGGGGTTATGGTAGGCCGTCAAAGTCCAAGGGTAGGGGGGGGGGGGTGGTTGCTACTTCGACAAATTTTAAGGGGGTTAATATGCATGTATCGTCGGATTTGTACGTAAAACCAACTTTCGGTAGAATTTGTTACTAATAGATAACTTCGTTATTCTAAAAATAGGACAAAATAGGCCTGTTTACATTTTATCTTTCAATTGCCGTGGTAAACTGTTAGTATCGCGAAACTGTCCAGTTTTTGCTTAACCATCTTTTTCGATTGGTCCATACCCTGTTACTTCGATCATAAGAACATGTTACCTTGATCATAAGAACACATTCAAATCCAGACATGGCAAACAATTCCTGTTTTGAAAACACAAAATATGAAAGTACGAGGGTCATTCAAAAAGTTCTACCTGTTGTATCATAACTTTTGTTTTGTTAAAAGTAGCTACTTGAAAATTGGCACAAATATAGCTCAGAATGTTGTCTACATGTGGTCTAAAAATCATATCAATACCTTTTCTACATTTTTGCAGGTGATCAGAAAACCACAGTAACATTTGGTACACCGGAAACGGTGAAATATCATATGACATTGCACCTAAAATTACATGTGCACCTAATGAATGAATAACCATCTGTATACCCAAAAATCATGGAAGTTACTGAACAAAATTGGAATGAAAGTGAACCTAATAGTCCAACAAGTCATATGCAACTGATAAAGTAAACTTGTTACTGATAGAAATTACCGAGAATCCCAATATTTGAAAAGGTGTCTGGTATCCTCTTAGGTTACGAATATTAGCATAGTATGCTTCTCTATGACCTGACTTTTCAAGTGCGTTTTTTTATGTCAAAAACACCATTTAAAGATGATACACCACAATTTTCGGTCAAAAAATCAAATGTAGTTTCCTTTATGATGTACTATGAAAATTTCTTCAAACATAAAGCTTCATAATGTCACTATTTTACATCTTGTTTTGTTAAAGTCAGTTTCTTCCTAAACTGTATCTTTAGTGATTTTGATAATTTGTCTGCATGGGCTATTTGTTCTTTTTTATTGTCGTGCTTGTTGGTGTCCATTATTTTCAGTTTGGGTCAATTTTTTAATCATCCCGTACAATTGTATGTCCATTCTTATGCTTTATATAATTTTTATTGTATAGCAATACTACATGGCTATATTATGACCTGAGCCAGTTTTAAAAATGATGCACATATTTTGACCGTTTCCGGTGTACCAAATCTTACCGTGGTTTTCATGACACCTGCACAAATCTAGAAAAAGTATTAATTAGATTTTTTGATCATATGTAGATGACATTCTAAGCTATATTTGTACCAATTTTCAAGTAACTATCTTTAACAGAACAAAAGTTATGATACAACAGTAGAACTTTTTGAATGACCCTCGTACTTGCTGATCTGGTAAATAAAATATAACAAGTTAACATTTTTATTTTTTTTCACCACATCAGGATTTGAAGCGGAGCTGAGGGGGTTCTTATGATCAAGATTATAGGGTATACAGTCAGGGACACTCGCTCGATCCATCGTGTACGCTGCTTTGAACGATCACGGTCGATGCAGCGATGCATTCACGCTCGATGAGGAGAGATGTCAAACGCACACACGTTTGGTCAACATTTCGCTTCACTACACTGTGTCGCTCAAAGCTACACTGAATGTTTTATTAGAATTGTTTTCCAGATTGTTAAAGTTTTGACTAGTGTAGCAGGAATGTAAGTCCACCGTACTTATTGTCCGGGTTGTACAGTAAAGTATAGGCTAACAACTCTCACGCAACATTAGTTTCACGCTTTACTCCGTTATAGTCTATGGAAGGTTGACTACCATTTCAGGGGGACTAAGATTCCTTTCACGCCGGGTCAACAAAAATTTCACCGCGTAATTCAATTGTGGCAACGGCAAAAGCATCGTTGTACGTCGCAAGTACGCCATATTGAGCGTGGCCGCTTGATTGAGCGATGTCAACAATATGGACAAAACAATCACAAAGTATTTCCTCACAGAAAGTTAATGCCGAAATGATAATAAATAATACCTTCAAGGACCGCAATGGAGATCGAGCATTTTGTGCTGCTGGACCAGCTTTGTGGAACAGTCTCCCACGTAACATCAAGGAGGCCAGCCCTCTCACAGTGTTCAAAAAACTGCTAAATTCTTATTCTTATTATGTTAAATTTATAGTTTGTTTCATTTTGCGGCATAGTTTTTCATTTTTGGTAGCGCCTTGATCTAGATTGAAAGGTTTCTGATTACCAGTAAAGAAGTCTCCCTTGGTCTTATGTTCTTGTAACATGAATGCACAGAAATAGACATAGCCTATGTGACTTGAGTTTGAAACGTACTGATGTTTGGCTGTGATGTACAATCTTGGTTCTAGTCTTCATTTACCATTAGGTATGTTCAAATATTTTTTTGTTATTTTTTTTAACTTAAAATAAATTGCCAATAATTCGTAAAATTACACTACTTCCATGCATACAATCAATTTGATATGGATTTCGAGAAATTCTAATAAATTAACAACCAAGACGTTACGTACTTTTTGACGTCATAAAATACATTTTGACCCCCAATTCAACATTTTCGGAGCAACAAAAACATCCATAGAGTCAACATTCTGCTACCAAAGTGCTATGGTTATCTGTTAATTCTGGTCGCTTTTGAGCTGTTGGCTATTGTTTATCCCGGTTGAACTGACAAGAACCTTCCGGAACCGGCAGGCAATTGCTGATTGAGTTTTGAAAACATTTCTAAAATGATTTTGTTGTAAATTAGTTTCTTTTTAAAATGTGACCTAATTTCACGGGTCCTCACTTTTCGCCTACACGTGTTTTAAGTGCCTTCACTAGCCCTGGTCTCAATTACTAGACACATAATATCTAATATGTTTACTTTGAATTTCGCGTTTACGTGTAAATTTACTGCGATTTGAAATGGCGGGAAAATGCGACCGTCCGTTGTCTAAAATTAAGTATTGGTGAGTCCCTCTACGGTCTCGGTTGTATGCTATTACTTCTTCGAACATAAATATCAAATGTTGTGATATTTATTCCAAAGCGTATACATCGTAATGACCGAAAAAGAACAGATTTAAAGGGACTGACCTAGATTCTTCACACTAATTCAATAGAACATGTTTGTAGTAATATAACGCATTAGTAGTTTTCCAAGACTTTGCGCAAAAAACAAAACAAAACAAAAACATATTGTGAACAGCGTTTCTAGTTTAAAATTGAAAAAAAAAAGGTATTGTTTTTGCACCTGTGATGGGTAAACAAATTATTTTTAATGAAACTGTTTCTCTTTTGATATGTATTAAATTATCTGCAGGAGCTTTGTTTGATCTTTTATCTGGTAAATCCATCTGAGGTACAAAATTAGGACATATATAGAAAACACAGGATAGGGACACCACCATCACAGAATAATAAATTGTAAATTAATTCTCTCTGAGTTTGAGCAATTTCTGTGTAATTTTTTTATTTTAAGTGCTTTATTTAATGCATTTTCACACGTTTTTTATTCGAAGCGGAATCTAGGCTAGTCCCTTTAAGCTATATTATAATAGGCAGTTGCCAACTTTAATGAAATCTTATGCAATGTATATTTGTACACACTTTGGTAATACTAAATCAATGTTAAGAATTTTATTAAACAATCTGAACCTAAGATTTATTAATGGAATTGTGTTGTACATACACTTAATTCAATGAAATGTAGCTTCATTCGCATATAAGTAGAACACCTCAAGTTTGACCTGCTTTGCGTCTCTGTTTATTTCAAATTAGGACAAAGATCATTTCTAAAGGGCTTAATAAAGTACTTGTTTGAGCCATTTCATCACGCCTTTGTTATTACAGCAGAATCTTTAATTAAGAGTGTCAGAAAAATCCAATTGCCTTAGATATGAACCAAATCTCGATATATTTCTCCGATTGGAATTAAAAAAAGCCCTGTCTTTGTCTAAATGCAATATAAATTCGAGTTTAATAACAGAAAGACAAGCAATTGTTATAAAATAAGTTGTGATCAGAGCACTTGAATATAAAGGAAATATACAATGCTATGTTAGAGACATGCTTGGCGTAGCGGAAAAGTCCTCAACTGTTTATCACCGGGCATTGACAGTCGCGGGTTCGAATCCGGTGGGCGGCATGTGTAGTGTCCTTGAGCAAGATACTTACCCTGATGTGCTCCTCTCTACCCAGGTGTCAAATGAGTACAAGCTTCCTTCATTACTAGGAAGGTAACAGACTCGCGGGGAAGGAGGTGTGGCAAACCTATTACCACAAATATAACAAAATTGTGGATTCCGGCCCGAACGCTTCGAAAGAGAGATGGGCACTCCGACCTGTGAAATACAGACCGTTCCCTTTTACCTTTATCTTTATCTAACAAATCATGAGCTAATGTAATCTTATCACTCTACTACAGATATCATTCCATATGACCACTAAACTTGGGTCGAGAAGTGACCTTGACTAAGGCTGGGTCAAATGACCTAAAAGTCACGTTTTTGGCCAATTTTTGTTGTTGTCCCCTTACAGGTACATGAGAAAATTGATCACATTCGGAGTTCCATTGCACACCCAACAAGAAAACATATCAAATCTGACCAAAAGCAACATAAGTTTCAAGATTTTTTCATCATATATTGACCTTTACCATGTTTACATAAAAAAGTGGTAAATATATTTTTATTCCAATTTTATGAGCAACCGTGTAATTTTTCACAATTGTGTGTGTATAAAGTCAACGGCGGTTCTCTCCGCAATCGCTTCCACCGCCACCTCCCCCGCTCACTCGGCTCACATTTTGTACCATTGATATTTGTTCAATTGTCTTGGGAGTTGTTGCATTTGAAAGGCAATTAAATTGCCTAGATAATGATACCAAGCTTGTTGCAGTAGGTATTAAACGTTTTGATAAACTACGAAGAAAAGGTTTCATGCTACATCTCCCCCATGGGGAAGCGGGTTAGTGTAGCGGTATTTCCCTCGCTTTGCACCAATGAGGTCCCGGGTTCGAGTCCCGCCCGGAGCTTTATGTGCATTTGGTTTTCAGTCCATGCTCGCTTCCGCAGGTTTTTCTCCGGGTCCTCCGGTTTTCCTCCTGCACTAAAACTGAATATTAAAGATAGATCAAGGACTCCAATGGAAATAAACTTCATTAGAGGCTTTCTTGGGTTATCCTTGGCTATCAGCCTAAAGAATTCTTTCTTTCATATTTGCATGACCATTCCATGACTTGTGATCTTACGCCTTTAGATATATTTCTTTGCTAAAATTGGCAGTATCTTTAGTAATTTATATATTAATAAAATATTGATTTAAATAGGTCTAGGTATGTATCTTTTTAAATTGCATCTGTGTCAATTCGCTTCTGTCTTTAAATATAAATAGGTTATATTGAAATTACAATGTCGCCCTTGTCGAGTCCTTTTATGTTAGTATGGTTATCGCTAAAGTATACTTCTATACACTTGTGCCATCTAGAGTGGTACTATATTTCTGTTCGAGACATACTTGATCGCAGCATAGGAACTCTTGCCTTGTTTCTCAACTTCTCCTTGAGCCATCCTACAAGAAAGATCGCGTTTCGTGCGGCTCGTCACAGTTCCCTGACATTACACGTCTTGGCAGAAGTATGCCGAAAATAGAAGTAATTGCATTTTAGCAAGGTTTCAAAGCAGGCCAATGTGGTGTTTATATACTATGTTGAATTCAGCAGCCTGAACTCTCGTAGTGGGCATTTAAATTTGCTTTTTAAATAAAAAATCCGGGGGTATAGCCTTTTATGGAAATAGTCAAAGTTCATTCGCAGGTGGGGATCAATTAACCCCTTATAGAAAAGACGCTATTTTGAAACAAACAAACAAACAATATATGGTAGACATGTATATAATCTAGCGGGAAATACGTTTTGAAAACTTGAAATTTGCAATTGATTCACCTGAAAACCATTTTATTATATTATTTCAACTTCGTTTGTTATCTTTGATCGGTAAATGCAATCGACATGGGCTTCGCATGACAAAATAAAATTGCTTACTTTGCTTAGGATAATCATACTTCGTTTACTTAAGCGACTCAGTATCGATATTATTATTGTATACATCTATATCGGTCAGAGAATCTGTCTGTCCGTCTGTTTTGATAAAATATTCTTTAGTTTCTCTGTTAAAGTCTTTTAACTAACCATTTTAGGAGGATTTAAAAATGAAAAGACCCATTTATTCCCGCTACTTATGAAAACAATAGTCCAGCCAGGGATGATTATAATAATGCAAACTGAGAAAGCATAGCATTTTACCAATTTTCCTATATGGCTATTAGTTTTACACTTATCTTAAAATACAGACTAAGCGGCTCAATATAAGGGTAAGGAAAAACAGTCGTTGTCAATTCTAATTAAATCTTCTCAACCGTACTGACAAAATACCTATATACATGCAATTATAGAGATGATGTGTATTCACAACCAAGAAAAATTTGTTAACTTTATTTAGCTAATTTAGTAACTCCCTATGGACGATTTTACATCACATCTAGTAGTAATTGTGGGCATGTAGTGCTTAATTGATCTGAAGATCCTCAATAATGAACAAGTAACATCATGTTTACAACATCAAGTGTCTATTGCGACTATTTAATAGCGCTATTGCAATTGTCAATTACAGTAACTTGAATCCGTTGCAGTTATTGTTAAAGATAAAAATCTAAAAAAGTATGGTATTAGAATAGGTTCATCTTAATTTTTTGTAAATTATTGACAATTGGTTTCATTTTGATAAAGAACGGAAGATTGACTCTGAACAAGGGGTCTAGAGAACTGAAGGGACCAAAAAATGACACTTCAGAACTAGTTTTTTGGGCAAAATTTGGGCTCTGATAGCAACAATTTTCGAAATTTTGCTTGAAATGGGGGGGGGGGGCGTCTTGGGAACTAAATTTCAAAAATTGAGGCTAGGGAACTGAACATTTTTAAAAAATAAGGCTTGCGAACTAAAGGTTGTGCTTGAAATGGGGGTCTAGGGAGCGGCAGACAAGGCGTGAAAAGTGGGTATTCGTATTACTTTTCCAGGTAAGTGCCCCCGGGCTCCAATCTCTTTTGCATCCCTGGAATATTCGGAGACAACCATATGATTGTTGTGAAGCTTACTCAGGCTGTCTGCAAAAATGCCCACCTGGGTTAAACGGTGATTTTTTTCAATAATAGACGTAAAGTTTAATCATTAAACAGCTTTTTAGTAACGTGTAACCACATAATATCCATATTTAGCGTCAAGAAACAGGTTTTATAGTTATAATACTCGTACATAATATTGGGCTGAAAATTAGGTCAAATACTGTACACTGAAGGTATGAGTTCTTTCTTATCAGCGAAGCCTAGATACAGGAATACAGTTTTAAATGAAATTATCTGGATGTATTTAAACTCATAATTAATTATCCAACACAAACAGTATGTTATACATGTACTTTTGACATTTAAAGCTCGTTGACGCAACTCGTTTGAAGTTAGGTGTAAAAGCATGATTGGGAAAATAATGATTAATATATATACTAAACAAAGTTGCTGTTGCTTAGCAAAATGTTTGATAGTAAAATATTAAAATGGAATATTAATTAATTTCATTAAGACTTTATAGCCTGGGGTTGCAATATTGTGTTCACAATGTGTGAAAAGTCACAATGTTGTTTATTCACAGTACTATCATGATTAACGGACGGCATTCAAAATGCGTCATATTCATATGTTTTGTAAGTGCCATAGTGTCACTATTGTATAATCGAATTCTACATCAGGGTATAGAAAAAAATAAACCTTTCTAGGAAGTTTTATTGTGCTGATGAGATTTATGAAAAAATGCACCAATCGCGCTAAAAACTTGTTTGTTTGTAACAGTGATTTGACATTCACCCAAAATTTGGCTCATTTATTTATGTTTCGTCATTCAATATTGCCGGGAAAAAATCAGAAATTCTCTTGACTTTTATCATTATTATTCGACTTTATATTATTATCATATTATTTTAAACCTTCGTCTACCCAGGCTATTTTTTGTAACACGT
>JXSR01S065312.1:57395-70257 GCA_000969725.1 Ophiothrix spiculata | reverse complement strand
TTGCCAGGGTTTTCCAAGAAACTCTAAGCTTGTGTTTTGAACAGGGGAGTGAAACTTCCTCCGTGAAGCTGGTTTCCTCTTTTCAGTTGATTTCTTGAAGGCAAAATGTTTGTTGAGCTTGTCCTGTCAGTTTTATTGTATTTATCTTATGCTCATGATATACCTACAGGATGCGACTAGGGAATAGAATTGAATTCTAACAGATGCCCCCAATTTTTTGAAAATTTTAGCAGAGAAATGGTTAGTGTCTTCCCACATCTCTTCCGAATCAGTGCCAAGCTTCCTTCCCTCATCAGGTAGATTGATAGTAAAGCTATAGAAGGTTAGATAAGATTATAATAAGGGATTGTCTTATCATTCTATTTGTTAATCATATACATGTAAGTATACAAAGACAAAAAAGGTTACATGAATTCAATTGAGTATAAATGAAAGTTAATTTATTTGCTTTATTTTGTTACTTGAATTAATATTTCTACACTACAATTTTTTTTCATTCTCTGAATAAGAATTGGCATTTCTTTTTATGGTTTGTGAATTGTTTATATTCGTCTTTGGTCTTCTGAAAAATAAGTGGATTTGCTTTGCTATTGAGTTGTGTTTTGCCTGTATATGTGTATAGGAAACCACCTACATCCAAAATAACTGTCACTTTGTCTTTATTCGGTCTGTTTGTTTATTTTGTCAGTTTTATTATCCCGTTAAAGCTGATTCACATGGTACTTAAATTTTTTTTTTCAAAGGTGGGTTTTTTACATCACATGTTACCATATAGTACTACTTTCTTTTAGCTCGTTTTATATTTTCTTTTAAAGGTATTTTTCTGCAATGTCTTCCTGATTTTTTAAAGAATAGATTACAATTTGTGAAAATTCCCATCCTTCACACACATATTTAACTTTTTGTATATGGCTATAGTTGAGTCATGTAGGTCATAGAGAACCAGTCAGGTAGAAAAGTATTTGGTTCCACTTCGTATGTCAATGTCAAGGTTTGGAACACATTGCTGTAAACTTTTTTCCCCTCTGAATCGCAAAAAGTAAATATGATAAACAAATAATGCATGGTGAGGCATTTACTGCAGAATGTTAGGTATTAAATAATGAAATTAATACATTTTGATTATAATTCCCTTTATTATTTTCCCATGTTTGACATTTTTGTCTGTGTGTTTGAATTGATTATTCATTACATTCTTCCAAGCCAAAATGTGTCATATTAAATGATAATTAACCTCAACAGTTTCACCCTATTTGTCAGAGCAGGAGTGGGATGGTCTAAATCAGTACTTCTCAACTAGCGGTGCATGTGCCAAATTTGCTGTGTTGACTAGTGCTGATTTGCGCTTTGAATCTATAAAAAAAAAAAAACATTAGAAATATGCTGTGAAAGAGCTGCATTTGGGGCTTATACCATAACAATTTTGATCATTTGTGTGGCCTTTCATTAAAAACTACATAAGAACCCTGGTTTAAATAAATGTTATCGGTCAAGCCAGTTTTTCAGCAAGTATTTTCTGATGGAAGTGTCAATATTGTAATGTAAATACAATTTTGCACACATTGCATTCATATAAAACAAGTACAAAATCATAAATAAAAAGGGAAGTTAACTTTCAGCACCCCACTGGTAACTGATTCTAAAGAGCCACTGACCTGTGTCGACTTGATTAATGGACAAATATGACACAAGGCATCAAGTAAGTTATAAATATAGCATATCAATAACCACTCAGTCACACTGATGTATAAATTGCCATTTTGCAGAGTTTCTTAGGCAAAAAAGATATTTGCGCAAATATATTTTTTAGCTCACGGAAGTTAGGCTATATATAGAAACATTTGAGAATCAGAAAACCCCTCATTTTCTTGCAACTTTCATTTAGGTACACTGCTGATCCGATAATGGACTAGATTTTATTGCCACTGCTTGTGACTTTCAGTTGTGGTTTCATTGTACATGATAAATTGAGTCTGATTGTCAGTTGACATTGAATACAGAGAGGTTGAACTACACATTGTTGCATATGACAGTATTTTGATTGGTAATTCAAAAAGTAACACTTCCATGATAACATACTTTGTCATTAATGAAAATATTCTAAATGTATATCAGTGAATTATGATAACCTTTTTATCTATGTTTGGAGACTTACCACTCATCTTTTTGTGTAATGTTAGACATATATGTATCGTATCTTCAAAATCATGAGAACTCAACTCTAATGATATGACTTTGTGGCAAGAAGGGTTTGGAGGAAAACATTCGAGCACAACATATGCTGATGAAGTTCCTCACAACTTGACCTCATTTACTGAATTAAATTGCAGTTAATGGCATTAGCTATGATCCACTTGGGTATGAAAACTTGTGAAGCTTATTTAAATAAAAGGAAGACCTTAATCAAATCCATGCAAACAAACAAAATCATATCATTTGCTCCAAAAAGAAAATTTTCAGCCAAATTGATTTCTTAGAGTTCTGTCAACAGTGTTTCTACTTTCCTAAAGATTTAGTTTCTAAATGTATGGCTGTCAGTTTAAAAAAATGAATATTATTCTTTAAGAAGATAAAACATACTTAATAACATGATCTCTACACTAATTTATATATTAGTAACAAGGAAATTTGAAATCTGTGAATTTAGTAATTTGTTTCAAGAAACACTATCACTGAGTTTTTACTTCTCTAGATATGTAAAAATTCAAAGCACATATAATTGTCTGTTTTACTATAAATGTTCAAGAATGGTTATGGATATTAGGGGTTGGAAGTTCTTTCTAAAAGTGCAATAAAATCAGTAAGTGTTGGGGAAAGCTGATTTTCACTTTGGTGATTGTTGCTAATGCCTTTAAGTATAATAACTGAATAGTTTTTCTTTAGTTCTAACTAATTTCTAGCTTCATTTGGCAACATGTTTTTCAGTGATTTTTCTATTCAATTATTATATACCAAACTTAGCATCAAACAGAATTACCCATTTTTGTACATGACTGTACATGAAACCAAATTCACCCTCTGTAAAATATGTTGGAACACCCTTCAAAAGATCAATTTTGCATTATTTCTAGCCAAATTTATCACCAAGTTTGCCCACTTTTAGATGCTGCCTTCCAAATCAAATTTTGCAAATTAGTAACATATAAGTCATCATTATTGAGGGCCCTTCAACTTACTGCTAAATATAGGGGGTCCATGAATGATTTGTACTGGGTTTGTTGATTTTTTACACACTTCTACAAATACAATTTATCAGATCTTTTTCATAACATAACATAACATAACATAACATAATAATTTTATTCTTCCAAATATGCAAACTATAGTTAACAATAAACACATCATATGGTTACACAGTAAAAATAGTAATACATTATGGAGGAGAACAGAGATGTAAGCATGTAGCCTGTCGGGTCCCTGTCTCCACATCTTAAACACTTAGTAAAATTAAACAAGTAAACAGAAATTTTGAACTGTCTGTCATCTCAATCAACAATGTAATTGCCACAGAGTTGAAAGAAAGGATGGATTGTTTCATTTTTCAGCAGCTCATAAGTAATTTATATTGTGTGAAGTTAAAATTATCTTTATTTTAAATAGATGAAGGCTTTTAGAATCTTTATCAGTAACCTAAGCATATATTTAGGTTTCTAAAGAATTTTGGTAGAAATTTTGCCAATATGTGTTTATCAGTGATGTTTTTATTTGCACTTTTAAGTGTTTTGATCCAATTCACTTATATGATTGTTGAAACACCTCTTAGGCTTTCTTTTTGGGACTCTTTATGCATTGTTTGCTATCATTTTCTAGGTAAGGACCTCTTCTATCCATTGATAACAAAATGGTGTACCATCGATCATGGAATGATGTCTCAGTGATGTCATAAAGTCAGCTTACTTTTGCACACTTGGTTGAAATAGAAAAACCTACATAAATATATGCCTATATATATATATTGTAGACCACGTCTTGACAAGCCTTTAAAGCTTGATGCTACCAATATCTTTTTCATTTTGAGGCCATTTTTTCTAGTACAACCATTCTATGAACTTAACCTCCCCTTACCCATCTTCCTGCAAATTTATGAATGCTGAGTTTTGTCTCGCCTGAAAGACATGATTGTTCCAAATTGATGTCTGTCGTCCGGCGTCCACGATTCTTGTCTAGATCTAATCTCAGAAACTGTATACCCCTACATTGATGATATTGGAGAGTTGGTAGGGCTGCGGTTAAACTGGTGTCTAGTGCAATTTGAACGCAAAATGTGCTAATTAAGTACCTAATTTTCATAATTTAGTCTGAAGCATATATCCTGAATTATTGACTAAAGTGGATCAGAAATCGCCCAAAAGCTGACTAGCTGTGCATACCACTTTTTAACTATTCTAGTGTTTTTGAAAAAAAATGGCTTAAACCATCCAATACCATAACATTGTGGTTTCTACAAGACAGTTAGGAGCTAGTTCCTTGTCATAGGGAATTTCAAGTACATTCAACCTTTGGCACCGCAGGGTTACGAACACAGGACCTTCCACACCGCAGCGAGTGCTATGTCGTTTGATCTAACTGATCAACCAATTTGTTCTTGTTTTTCTTCCCTTGTTATCTTTCTTCAGGTCCATGAAATGCTTGCACCACCAGCATTTATTGGAGACATGGAGGAATTATACGAGAGACTCAACAGGAAAATAGAAGAATTGCAGCTCAAAGTTGATGAGGTAAAATGGGCCGAAATCATATCAGTCATGAATTGGTATGCTTATGTTTTCGCTATGTCATTTTTTGATCATAGAAAGGGTGTTCATTTTCTTTCAGTTGTTGAATAGAATACAAATAATGAATGCCTTAAGAGTGCAACACATTTGATAATGAGTGTTTATGAGGAAATATTTCCATGATGTTTGAGCTGAAACGTTCTATTTTCAAGAAGCAAAGCCTAGTGATAATAGACATTTCAGCTTGCTGCATGGTTGGTTAATTACGCGCCACATCAAAGTGTAATAATATGACAATTTTATCAATGAAAAATGTTGATGATTTTTCATTGATAAATATGACAAAAATGCAGTTTGTGACATCATATGTAATATCTCCCAATCAGATTACAAGGATATTTTAGGAGTAATGTAATAAATATATCATGAGGTTAAATATTTCTTTTGCACTTGTAAACATGAGCCTATTGAAATGGTACACTCAAAATTTGACCCAATGATTATATTTTCACTATTACACAAGTATAGGTAGTCAATATTTGTTTTATATCATGGCTTAACGTAGGTTTTGTTAATGTAATGCTTTAGTATACAAATATTAAATGTCTACGAGTGCAATAGTCCCGGCAATAGTATAGAGTATATTTCAAGGTCAAATTTTGACTGAACAGTTGCATGTGACATAGCCTTGTGAAATTGTACTGTCAAAATCTGACAGTATGTTACATTGTTATAAATGCATGAATATGGAAATTAAAATATATTTGCATACTTGGAAGTATTACATAGCTCAAATCCTTTACTTGTGTGTAACAAAATGTGATATTTTATTCCTGGGATTTTATTTCCAAGGAAGATACAGGACACTGACAAAATGTTTGATACTGGTAAAAATGTCCGTTGCAAGTAAATGATTACCAAGCCAACTCCAGGGTCATTTCTTCTCTAGACAAAACACATGTGGAACATTAGTCTGATTTTGTGATCTTTAAGTGTGAATTTTAAAGCTAGAAGTATGAAGGGAAAATTAAATACAGATTTTTTCCATCTGCCTAGTTGAAAAAGATGAGCCTGATTGATAGTATTGTTATCAATTACTTTAATATGATCTGTAATTCTTAGTGATACCAATTTATGAGTGCATTTGATAGCTATGACTGTATTCAGTATGAAATATGAGCTTTCTCATTTCCAATTTAATTTAAGCCAACCCTAATGTGCTTATTGGTTCAGTTTAATTTATCAAGCATCTGTTTTATTACTATGTTTTTAATTTTGATTTATTTTGATTAAACTGGCGTACAGGAGTGTGAAAGGCATGTTTCTCAAACCATAGATAATATCGTTGAATCCCAAACAGATAGGTTTTTAACACTTAAGGGCCCATCAACCCTTCATTTTCAGAAATGGTTTTTGCTCTGTAACTCAACAACGAATAATTAAATCCAATAAAAGTATATATCTAGAAGTGAATTTGATGGTCGGGTCATTTTTTGGACCAAAGTGTGCAATTTTGGTTCCAAGGTCCAAAAATGTTTTGGCCCAAAATTTTACGGGAAAGCTAACTACCTTTGCTTTGGTAAAATTTTGAACTGTTTTACTTTTTAGAACCTAGAAAGCAATATCTAGGAATGCATTTCTCATTTTTTTTTCCTTAGTTTTTGAGATGTTTTGAAAAAGTGGTCTAAAAATGTCAAAAATCCCACTCCTGCCACCATTTTTGGCAAAATATGACACTTTTTTTACCTATTTTTGGCAATATTTCAAAAAATAAGATAAAAATCAAAAATTTGAGAAATACGTTCTAGATTCTAAAAAGTAAAATGGTTCAAAATTTTACCAAAGCAAAATTTGTTAACTTCCCCGTAAATTTGTAGGTCCAAAAACATGATTTTTGGACCCTAGGTCCTAAATCACAAATTTTGGTCCAAAAATGACCTCACCATCATGTTCAGTGTATAAATCCGCTGATACAACAACTAAATACACTTCATATGAAACAAAAAAAAAAAAATCTGTCATTCCATTTCAAAATGGCAGCCAGATATATCTAATTTGTTTCAAATTTCCATTTTTACAAAGAATTTTCTGCCAAAAATTCAAAATCAGCTTTTTCAATGAAATTTGGCTCATAGTATCAGATTGTAATTACAAATGCATAGCTGAAATAAAAATTTAAAAAATTGTTTCATTTTGGTTTTAAGGGTCAAAACAAAATTTGAACAGCGTCATCATTTTACCAGATTATGATAATTATCTCAAAAATAACTTGACCGATTTGAATTTTTTGCACCGAAACATACACAACCCCCATCTTGACAATATAAGTGTCAATATCAAATAAATTATGTTTAATTTTTGCAGTCACTTTATGTTTTAATTATACTGAATTGATAAATTTAAGGAAGTTGATTGGTTGGACCCTTATCACATGATTTCAAACAATTTGCTTACCTTTTCAAGTAGACTGCATGCATCCTAGGGAGACTGGTACTATTTATATCATCAATGCATGCATATGTAGTGCCAGTATTGATTTTTGAAAATTACATTTTAAAATGAGATTTTTAATGAAATTACACTGCAGTAAAAAAGCAAGTGTTCTCTCTATAGGTCGATAGTTTTAATCTGTATGCAATATATATTGGTCTAGCATATATGAATACAAAGTTCCACTGAGAAATAATTTCCATTGGAATTAAATTCCATTAGTTTTTCATTAAATGGTAGTGTTATATGTCTGGTAACCTTTATGACAATTTGATGGAAATTATATCTTATTATTTATTGGCTTATAAACATGGGGAGTAAAAGCAGAGAATAAATTTAAATGTAATAAATGTTAGTTCAAATTTCAACAAGTATGAAGAAATGTATAGCGAAGTGATCTCTGCATGAACCCAGCCATTTATGCATGAAAGTATGTTAGTATGTCTTGTTACTTGTCTTCCCTCCCTGTTTGTTGTATTTTTATTTTTAAGCAAAGAACATTGTCATTTCTGTGAAGAAGAAAGTCAGTTGGATTTTTCTGAAATCAATGGAAGTACATATTATTATACTTTCTTAGTCAATGAGTGCGATTTTACTTCCTAATAAGGAATTTTGGCCATCCATTATGAGACGATAGATGACAGTGCGTTCAGCGTGAAACGCAGTAGAGCCGCGCGTTCAAAATCACGGCACGATGCAGGTATACCCACACCTCCGGCGAGAACAGCTTTACTGGGTTTGGAATATTTCATGTTTGAATAGGGGTGTACGTTTTTCCAATGATAATGTTTATAGTTTTTGGCAATAATTTTCATCGTTTTAGGTTTATAAATGACTCAAATTTGTGACTAAGAATGAGAATAAAAGATGGCGATTTATTGTTTTGCCTGTCATCTATCGTCTCATAATGGATGGGGTACATTATTTTTTCGTAATGGGCACCCCCTGCGGAGGCACCCATTACTCAAAATAATGTACGCCCATCCATTATGAGACGATAGATGTCAGGCAAAACAAAAAATCTTATCTTTTATTCTCTAATTATATCATAACAACATTGATTTGAGTCATGTGATACTTATATTTATATCATGATTAGAGTGACTCACTTGAGCTATGTGATGTATTTGCTATCAAATAGAATGAAAAGAAACCAGTTGAAATCATGATACAGTGGAAACTTGGTAACACAAAACGCGGTGATCTGTTATGGTTTACTCAAAATTTGCTTTACACGAAAGCACCGAGGATTTAGTGTTAACAAGTTTCTACTGTATGATTAAATATTACCTGCCATTTTTATGTGATGGTATAAAATGTATCATTTGGTCAAATTTCTCTCGGCTCTGCTATATTGAGAGAGAAAAATTAAACTTATAAAAAAAATTTAGTAGCACACTCAAAATCAGTTAATATTTGTATTCTGTTGATCACAATGACGATTATTTGTCGTGTAAAATACGCAAGATAACCTTGTCTGTAGATTGATGGACAAAATTCATAAATTATGAAGTACTCTTTGTTAATAACCCTTCAGATAAAAATCGGTAACAATATATGACAATATTTAGAATTTTTCTTAATGATATAGATCTTTACAGCATTTTGTTTTTTGTCATTCAGAAAAGTAATTCATAAAAGTCACATGTACAGCATTATGTGTTGCAATTGTCACAGGAAGTGTTTCATAACTGCCTCTTTATTTGAACGCAATGTTTCACTATTTTTGCAAAGTTCTATAATTATTATGTCATTACGCTGCTTTTCTGTAATTACATCAAACATTTCTTCTTCATAATATAATAACACTAATTTACGAATGAATAAGATGGTAATTTAATTAAATCAGTTAATTGAATATAAGAACTTACATAATTTTTATAGCCTAAAGCTATGTTACATTTGTCACACAATTTGAAGCATCATTAACCAGATATGTTAATTGTAATTTTTCTATTAATTTGATGTGCAAGTACCCTCAAACTGTCAGCTTTGATGGTTTTATACCAGTCAGTTTATTAGCATTTATGAAAGATGTTTCTGTGCATTTAATAGAAAAACTAGTTTCTTGTCAATAATGGGTAGTACGCATTGTGGATTTTTATTCTTTGACAATATTTTACTTCAAGTCATGTTTTAAACTTTTAAGAGATAATTCAATGGCAAAAGTGGGGAATAATCAGTGCTTTTGAATTTGTTTTCGAAAAGAAGAAGGGGATTATGGCATAGTAGTGGATGTCTGTGTCATTGTCAGCGGGGAGTGAAAAGGGTTGACATTTGCCTCTAACTTCTGCATTTATACTTTAATGGATTTTGACCAAACTTGAGTCATGGGTGCAGCATGGGAACCCGCATTTGTGGGTGAGGCCGAATGTCACATACTAACGTCAAAGGTCATATGAGGTCAAATTGCAAAATATGCTGAAATTGTCAATTTGGCCTCATTTGAAAAGTTGGAAGTCCAATTGGAACCAAACTTGGTTATGGATATAATATAAGAACTCTCATATGTTAATTTAGTGCAAGGTAATCTACCAAGGTCAAAGGTCATATGAGGTCAAGTTTTAAGATAGGCTGAAAATGTCAATTTGGGCTAATTTGACAAGTAAAAGTCCGAAAGGAACCAAACTTGGATTTTTGATATAATATAAGAACCCTCATAAGTTGATGAGGTCAAAAGTCACATAACAAATGTCGAAGGTCATTCATACATAATGCATTCCTTCTCCCTAAACGTCTACATACATTTTTGGGCTTGTGTCGGCCAGGGGGATTGTGTGGTTCCGAGAACCATTATTTTTTTTTTATCATTTCCAAAGGTTTTCATGCTGATTAAATTAACTTTGGAATTCTTCAAATTTGCTACTTTTATTAACATTATTCAATTATAACTGATAAAACTAAAACAAATTCTATAACATTAGAGGAAAATGATATGTTGTCTAGATAATGTATGTAACAGGCAATGTTAATGCCCATGACATACTAGCAAGACATGGCTTGCTTGTGGTTTGATATTAGATGTGTTAGCTAGATGCTAGTAAGTTATAATATTTCCAAGTTCAGCATGTGTCCGTTAGCGTCTAGCTACAGTCAATCTTTGAAAAAAGCTCCCCGTTTCGCGGGTTTTTTACTCATTAACGCATGTTGTCAAGTAGTACTCTGAGCCATATGCGACACACTGCAATTCACACAGTTGGATGTGATAGGTTGTTCCCGCGATCGTCACGCCAAGTTCTTGTCACTGGGGAAAAGTGACCAGTCATGACGATCATCATGCGTCAGGTTATGTCAGGTGATTTAAATTCTTAATTACGCGTATGCACAGACTGCGTAGAAGCACAATTGTTTAAATATTCTGGACGCAATTTTCAGGGAGCTTATTTAGAAGATAGACTTTAGTATGTCATTGGCATTAGTTTGATTTCCATTAACAAGGTGCAGATTAAAAATCAAAAACAAGTTTGAAATGCCATGTTTCAATGCTGGAAGTAGAGATGTAAACTTTTGTGAATGTACAATAAAAATGACCTCTTTCAACCATTTCAATCATTGTTTTTGGTTGTGATACTCAGCATTTTACCATAATTGATTGGCACGTTTCTGTCATGATTGTCAGCTTTTGATTTTAGTGGTAATATACAAATACAACATGGTATAGAGGGAAGTATTGAAAATTACTGATCCCGAGGTGTTGGATTCGTGTGACTACTTCGCGACGCGAAGCGGAGGGAAGTGGTCACACGGATCCAACACTGAGGGATCAGGAATTTTCAATACTGCCCGAAATAATCCACGTTGTATTTGTTTTACTTTACCTCATAAATATTTCACTAAGTAGGATGTAAACACAACAACAACAAAAACGTTATAAAACGTCCGTCGTTCTTGATCACCTGCCACAATGAATTTTAAACTTAGAGTGACATGGTTATTGGGGTGCGATAGTAGGGGTGCGGTAGTTTTTCAATTTTTCCCCGCGTGAGTATTACGCACACCCGACGCGCACTTGAGGGAAGTAGGCTAAATGCTGTCACGAGCATCAGGTAAAACTGACCAATTATATTTCATGGTTGCCTAATAAATATTTATGAGGTATAGTAACATGCCATCTTTTACATCCTCTAGTTAGATGATGGAGTTATTAGTTGTGGGCTGACCCATCTGATATGTGATTTTGTCAAACAAATAAATCTTACTCAAGCAGGTTGTTGGAATCAAGCGACCAAGGGCCAATTTCGCTAACATTTAAATGCATCGTTAATGCCTCGGAAGACAAAACCCATTGTTAACTTGCGATTACACCTTGATCCTTCATAACGCTGCAAAGGATTTGAATTTCACCCATATGAAATTCCTATATTTACGATGTGTTATACAAAGCATTTTTCCGTCTTTGTGAGATCCAATCTAGCTACAAGCTAAACCCTTCATAACTACCATGCATCATAATTGTTTAGTGAAATACCCATTCAATCATCAGAAACAATGCTTTTGAGTACACAACACACCAAAATTCCAACCAAAAACAATCATTGACTTTTAGGAGGTTTGTTTTAAAAGATGGATCACTATTGCATGTTTAATTTTGATGTTCTTTCTTTTCCTTTCCTCTCTTGCCTTTTCATTCATTTCTATGTTATTCCTTACCAATCTGTGGTACGACCTTTGACAACCCTTATGGGACTGTTCTTGTGGTGCACTGTTCACATCTACATATGCCTGTACCTGCCTGCTGCCTGCCTGTCATTGCCTGTGTCTACCTGCCTGTTTGCCTGCATACCTGCCTTTAACTCGTTTGATTCTACCACATCTGTGGTGCTTCTCACACTGCTGCTGATCATCAATTACAAGTCAGTAGCTTGATTTTATTGCATTTTAACTTTAATTCTTATATATTTTTTTTAATAAAAAAAGGAATAAATGAACAACAAAACTTTGTTTTATACTAAAACAGCTCATTAATTTTAACAGAAATGTAGATTATAAACTTTGCTTCATTAATTTATTTAACAAATTAGACATTACAATTAGACAAATATACAATATACATTTGAAGTGTACTTGTCATGAACTATCAAGTGATGACTTTAAATCCAAGTGACATAAGTTATTTCACCAGTTGTTCCAGGATGTCAAAATTGATCTCTATTAAAACAGTGTACAAACTGTTGATTGTTGCTGATTACATATTAGGTTTAGAAGTTGTTTCTACCTTAAATTAGTTAAAACTCAATCTTCATTCATAAAATCAATAGCCCTTCACAAACTGGGAACAAACATTTGAATATTAGTGGAAATATTTGGTCAAAGTAAGCCATATACATTTTTTTCTGATTCAGATTTTAATTTTTTTTAAATAAGATATCCAAAAAGAAGCCATCGTACCTCTTGGCCCATAAGGCCAAAAAAAAAAATTGTTTGGTTGCCCTCCAGAGCTTTTTTCAGAAAGGGTTGGTCGGTTGTTTTTGTTTTTGTTTTTAATTTTTTTTAATACTCTTCCACGTACTGCTAGGTCGATCGGCCGTTCCAGCCTTCACAACTTCCCCTGCGACATCCAAATCAAAAAAATCAAATACTTCTTGTAGTAATTTGGGACATCTTAAACATATTGAGAGTTGAATATCGAAAAAATATAATATTTTTTTTGTAGTTTT
>JXSR01S065312.1:19662-36041 GCA_000969725.1 Ophiothrix spiculata | reverse complement strand
GACTGTTTTCATATCTTATTGTAACAAAGCAGTCAAATTTATTATATACTCTGTAAATCTTGAAGCATGCAACAAGTAGCCGATTAACCCACAAAAACCAATATGACCATTCGGGGAAGTAAATTAGTCCATATTTCTCATATCATAACTAGGTACCAAATCTTGCTGAATATTCAAATGAATTTATTTACAATGTTTGTCTATGTGTTATCAAAAAAAATTAGCCCAATATAAAACCAAAATTATGAACAATTCATGTAAAAATATATTAATACGCAGTGAATCGGCCTTAATCTATCCTAGTCAATCATTGCTAGTCTCTTACTCAATACAAAACCACCAGTTCACAATGTTGAAGAATACAAGGGATATGCCATGGATCTTGAAACAGAGTCTGATGTCTTGTTGCATACTTCAAGGTTTATAGAGAATAGTCAGGAACTGCTTGTGATAATATTGATTTTACTTCAATGTTTTGTACATCCTTTAAAAAAAAACCTCCTCTATCATGAAGGTATGGTACTTGTTGACAGATCCGCTCTGACTTCTCAGTTATCATTCCTTAGCAGTATAGTATACAAATATTTAATGATCATGAGAGATCTTGTGGAATCTATTGGTCCCCGAGGTGAACTGGAGGGCGTGGGGTACTAGTACTAGTGGGGTACAGTAACCCACGCCCTCCAGTTCACCAAGGGGACCAATAGATTCCACTGAAGATCCCGAATAAGATCATCAAATATTTGTTTTATATCATTTATAAATATATTTTTTGTTCATTGATTGATTAAATTTGATTAAATTACATGGTGAACATTCTCCTTACCATGATTTTACTGACTCTGTTATGAGTTTCACGATATCATATAGCGAACATCATTTTTCATAGTGAATATTAAGCTGAGTGACGCTGCTGATGGGGATGAGGCTAAAAATGAAATAGGCTACTATCTCACTCAAACATAGTATCCCGCTCCCTCAAATATAGAATTGTTTTGTTTTTTGCGAAATAGTGGTACTATTTATAATCATGTGACCAGCTTTTAACCAATCAATGAACAATAATATATTTATGAATGATATAATAGAATATATTAAAGAGCTCACAAAAGCTACTAAAGAAAAGTAATATATCAAATGTCATTTTTAGCAAGTATTGTGGTTTAATTGCCAGATCAGATTTAGATATGAAATCATGTTGCTTGAGTGAATGGAATATATATTGATCATTCCACCTGTTCTTGTTTTTCAACAGCCTTGATGATATAGCGGAAGAGAAGTCTGGTAAGTCGCACAGAATTGCAAGGACTAATGTTGCCTTATCAAAAAGTTTCATTATTGTTCAAGTTCAGACAAATACACAGATTGAAGTTACGAATATTTTTCACAAGATGAAGTAGGATTACAATAGCTATGAATATCCCTCGTTATTCTAAGAGTGTTTATCAAATTGAAACTTTCAGTTTGAATTGCTTTGATCTCAGGTCTTGGTATTATTCAAGTGAGGAGTAACATTTCAGCCAAAGATGTTGGTCAGTATACAAAGTCTTGAAATTTACATTGTTGCTCTACCTGGGCCATGTGAAGTGAAGTTGTTGATGTGTTTCCAGTGCTTTTTGAAATCACATATAGCTGTCTTCAATCATTAATTATTCAATATTTTTATTTTCAAGAATGCTTCCCTTTTAACCCTAATTCTCTCAAGGAGTCAAATTTCGTGCCAAAGGGAACGAAATTGCTTTAACTAGGTGTAGAACTAAAATGTTGGTATATTGCATCAGTTTAAGAGGTCAGAATGACTGGTTTATGACTTCTGTATGCAAAATGACCCTTTTTACTATATCTCTATATCTTTAAAACATGATTTCATGTTTGTAGATGGTCTTTAAGTCAGCCATTTTGGGCCATTTTAAGGCTAGCTTTTAGCCTTAAAAATCTACAAACATGATTTCATGTTTGTAGATGGTCTTTAAGTCAGCCATTTTGGGCCATTTTAAGGCTAGCTTTTAGCTAAAAAAATGACATTAAAATGTTAACAAAATCTTTAAAAAATAATCTAATTGGATATTTTCTTCTGATTTACATAGATAGTCACAGCAGTTGTCTAAAAAAAACATGAAAATTCAAAGTTATTGCATACAAGTACTCAAAATATTACATTCAAAATATTAATCTATTGTTTTTATCCAGAGCCTCATTATTCATGAGCTAATTTGCATATAATTAGCATAATGAATAAAGCCTTTGAATTTTCAGAAACCTTCAAGTCTAAGCTATCCAATGATATGCCACTTACTGACCTATACCATAATTATGAAATTAAAAACACATAATCAAGTACTTGCCAGCGACAGTAAACATATTGTGCTATTTGGGTGCGAGAGAAATAGGGTTAATTGAGTTACTTAGAAGTGACTTTCAAACATGACAACAAGATTTCATCTTATAATTCTCTTCCTCAAACTCTTGAAAAATTTGTAGGAAGATAAATGTTTTAAAGTCTTGGAAGAGGCAATATCCAACTCGTGGTGTCGTGATAGCCAAATACTTCATTTTAAGTAGCTCGTGTTTTGTAAACAAAGCCATGAAATGCATTGAAACTTGTATTGATATGTTGTAGATGCCATCTTTGATATAAAATAAATCAAAATATGATTCGATAATCATCAGAAACGTCAAAATGTCTAAATTCAGTCATAACACACACCTTGGTCAATTCTGATCTGAACAAACTTTGCCATTCAAAGAAAGTGAATGACATCAATTTGTGATAACTGTAAGTGCGCCTTCTTTAGATATCTTGCTGATCCTGAAACCTTAATATATTTGTTCAAGAGGTACATGGTGTTATGATGTTTGTTATTAGTTTTGTGTGAATGGCAGAAGTTTATGACTTTAGATGCTTCAGAATGAGTTTGCAGTTTATTTCTACCAACGATACTTAAATATTTTAATGTTTTTACACATATAATTAAGTTTTTCTAAAAATAACGAGTTTTTTTAAGCAGCAAGTTTTGAAGCATGCAGGCAGCAAACACAAATCAACATCTTCTCTTCCCATGGCCTTACTAATCTGCCAAACACATTGTAACTCTTAACTGACATGAATATTATGTTGACAGATAAACTACTTGATTCATTAACCATAACCCTGCTTAATACTAAATAAATACTGTCAGAAATTAGCCCAAGTATGTCATAGACGGGAGATACGCACTAAGTCACTTCTGAGGTAGCTTCGCATGATGGCGATGCTAGACATTTGAATACTAGTGGTCTGCCGTGTTCACTCGTTTAATTCAACTCAGGATTTTCTGAATATTTATTGCCTTTATAGTGAGTTATTTCATATCAGTGTCTTAAAACCTACTGAAAAAAATTAAAAAATACTTTTAAAATATGTTGGTTATAGAGTTTGATGATTTTTCATACTTCTAGAAGTGAGGGTATCTATAAATTGAAAGAGTTTGTCAGATGGAAAATAGTTGAATAAGACAAGTGGATACGGTATTTGAGTTCACAATTTTCCCAGAGGATTTTTCAAGGGAAACTTGTTTTTGGTTGCTTGTGTTCCTACATGATCTATACCACAGTTGATTTTGTTTTGGGAATGACAGTCCACAGTAAGGCCAAAAAAAAATTGTTTGGATGGCCTCCACCGACCGACCCTATTTTTCAGCCCGACCCAAACTTTTTTTTATTGAATTTTTTTTTTCTCAAAAAGATGCAAAACTTACCGAAAACTACAAAGAAAAAATGTTATATTTTTGCTTTTTTCAATATTTAACCCTCAAAATGTTTAGGATGTCCCAAATCACTACAAGAGGTATTTGATTGTTTTGATTTGGATGTCGCGGGGGAAGTTGTAAAGGCTGGAGCGGCCGATCGACCTAGCGGTCCGTGGATAAAAAAACAAAAAAAAAAAAAAAAACCACCGACCGACCCTCTTTGAAAAAAGCTGTGGAGGGCAACTAAACAATTTTTTCTTTGGCCTAATGAATGCAATGTTAGCTACACAAAACTGTGTACACTGTAACTTAACTCCCTATGTAGGCTCAAATTTGTTCATTTGTGATAATTTGAACCTATTTCCAGATATAAGTGCCACAGCCAATGGTGATTTTGAAGGGCAGACACCAGAGCAGCTGAGTTTCAAGAAGGGAGATATAGTCACCTTGATCAAACAAGTAGAGGGCAGCATGTGGGAAGCCAGTATCGGTGATGACAAAGGACTGGTGCCTGATAGCTTGATGGACTAGTAAGTATTGACAGCAATATGCTGGTAAGATTTGGGAGCTAAAGCTAGGAATTTCAAAGAGAGTCACTCAGCAGTCATCTTGCCCTCGTGGGTGATACTCACATGTTGGCTGTTTTGGGAACAAAAAATGCATTTTCAATTCTGAAATTATTCATAACATTACAGAAAGAGTCATTCCTTATTAAAAGTGATATCTGCTTTTGAAATTTCCATTTTGTTTTGTATAGTAGCTGATTTAATTGTACATATACTCTGTAAATTTTGAAGTATGCAACAAACAGCCAATGTGCGCTCATAAACCAATATGACCATACGGGGAAGTAAATTAGTCCGTATTTCTGAAATCATTACAACGTACCAAATCTTGCTGAATATTGAAGTGAAAAGAATTTTAACGTTTATCCATGTGTTAGCAACAAAATTAACCCAAAATCATGATGAACAATTCATGCAAAAAAATATTAATACGCAGTGATTTGGCCTTAATCAATCCTAATTAATCATCACTAGTCTCTTACACAATACAAAACCACAAGTTGACAATGTTGTAGAATAAAAGAATTATGCTATGGGTCTTGTAACAGAGTCTGCTTGTTGCATACTTCAAGGTTTATAGAGTGTAGAGCTTGACATTTAGCGCCTGCCTGTGGTGGGTAAACAACCTACTTTCATTATGAAGGCCAGATACCAAGTTTCAAGAAGGGAGCCATATGCAATTATAAGCATGAGACTCATAAACTTTTAATGTCCATTTTCACAAGATAAGGGTGATTTAGTGATTTTACAAAAGCATGTTGAAATTTTTGCTGATATTTTTCTTAGGGGAAGGGTACTTATTGTAGCACATTGAGATTTTTTTTTGTTTGTGGATTTTCTTGATTTCTTGACCATGGTCGTAAAATATAATCTATCAGCTAAATGCATTAGGATTTTGAATTTGTATTATATCAGAATAATGGTGAAAGATATTTTTGCCCTCATCATGGAATATGGTCATAAAATTTAGTAATAGGATTTCAGAATTGTCATTGTCAGAATAAAGGAGAAAATGATTTTGTTCTTAAGGATTTAAGTTTGAACACTTACCTTAGACCTACTAGTCTAGTTGTCTTC
The DNA here is from genome assembly GCA_000969725.1 of Ophiothrix spiculata. NCBI lineage: Eukaryota > Metazoa > Echinodermata > Ophiuroidea > Amphilepidida > Ophiotrichidae > Ophiothrix > Ophiothrix spiculata. Next base: position 30,670 of record JXSR01S065312.1, on the reverse strand, counting down.
CTTTCAGACTTGTACAATTGACTATTGATGTTCAGTTTTCTCAAGAAATGATTTCAACTCGAAAGATTTAAAGAGCTTTACTTTATCTTCCCCCTTTTGGTACCTGCATACATCAAACAATAATTGCAGATTTGATAAGGTGTGAAGCAATTTTTTGAGACATGAAATATATTCTGTTTGTAGTCAACATTGATTATGAAAAAAGTTATATTATCATTTATTTAATTTTTAGTATTCAAAACTTTAAAAGTACTCTTATATTTTAAAATGCTTGTTTATCCTTTTGTAAAGCAGTAAAGCAATTAGATCAGCTACTATAAAGAAACATTGAAAGTTTTTAGAAATTTATGATTGTGGGTCCTCTATATGTTGTTAATACCACGTGAATCAAAAAAAATTGTGCACAGATTAAAACTGATTTTGACCTTGATAAAAGCACAAAATTATAAATTTTTGGTAAAGCAGAATAAATAAGCTTTCAAATGCAGAAACATTTTTAGAAATCGGATGAAAAATAAAAAAGATATGACCAATTTTGTAAGTACTTCTTAGCTTTTATCATAATGCCATAACCCGTAATTGTGATATGTAATATCTTGCTTAACTGTGTAAATCCCATAGGAATGGAAGAAAAAAGAGACGTACTTACAAAATTGGTCATATCTTTTTAATTTTTCATCCAATTTCCATCATTTTTTCTGCATTTGAAGGCTTATTAAATTTGCTTTACTACAATAACAAGAAATTTATGATTTGGTGCTTTTATAATTTTTTCTGCATTTGAAGGCTTATTAAATTTGCTTTAATACAATTACAAGAAATTTATGATTTGGTGCTTTTATCAAGGTCAAGATCAGTTTTAATCCGTGCACAATTTTTTTTGATTCACGTGGTACACACATTTATGTGATGTCTATCCATCAGTTTCAAAGTTCAGAGTGCTTGATGAGCATTTTGATGTGTTGCTCTTATATGTTGGCCATATAAGAAATAAATTGGTCATCAAATAGCACTTGCTTTTTACTTATACATTGATGTAAACTCATCAAATGTGAAGAAAAAAGTCAGATTATTTTTCTAAAAAGACAATGTAGGATATTTGAGTACTCGAGTTAAACATTCTGTGTAAACAAGCACTGTTAGCATTGAAACTGAAGGAATAATTGTTAAATGTAAAAATTATGGGATATATATTGAAATAACCTAATTAATGTGCATGAAACAAAATGGTATTGATGATGTAGACATATGTTGGTCCTATGCATTCAAGGGATGTATGGACTACTGATCTAAGTTGAGCTTGTATACTAGCATTCAGCCATAATTTGCATTAATTCGTAAGCTTAATCAAATCAGCATATGCCTACACCATGAATACATTCTGCAATATATTCAGTGTTCAATATCTTGTCCTGTCTGTCTATCTGTGTGTATTAATGTTGCATGTTCAATATAGCATGTGCCATGCCTGCTCCTAATTGACACCTAACACCTCACCATCACACGTTCTAACTGTCTGTAAACTGTTTTGTCATGTTAACATATTTGTAATGTAAAATATATGTATGGATGTCATTGTGCAGGGATGTAAGTTTTCTGCATTTTTGCAGAATTCTGCAATTTTTGTTCACTTTCTGTAAAAAAATATACAGTGCTAATAGCATATTTTGTAATTTTCTGCAATTTTCACACTCATCAACTTACATCCCTGCATTGTGATAATAACATTTACTGATATCATTTCTAAATGGGTTTGATTTTATACTACTCTACTAAATTGCTTCAGTCTTATTCACACTTTTCTGTCCTTGGTTATTTAATCTGCCTGTTGATCTTGTGTGTGCTGTTCTTTTTGGTGACAGTAATTTAAGTTTTGCTGTGTTTATTGGTGTCAATATGGTGGTCTTTTCACTGTACTGTATCTCTTCTTTCTGAATCTCTGCGTGTCATGTTTTTGTCTTTTAAGTGTCGTTTGTTGTGTTGTGTATATTACTGCATCTGTAACAGGGAAACACACTCACACTAACAGCATGCAACAGATTAGGTTTAAAGTGGTGTCTGGTTGTTTAATCAATCCAATCGGTGCAAGCTCTATTGCGTTGGGCCTCTAACATAACAGCTAACAGAGTTTGTTGCTCAATCAAGCAGCCAGCCCACCGACATGTTGCTGTGAGTTTGATTCCTATGGTGACTTCATGGATCCCTGCCACCCATCCACCAATGACAGTGCTTCGTTTGTGTATCCTTGTGCATCTCCCTTCTTGGCCTGCCTGCCTGCCTTCCTCTTCTACATGTGACCCAGACTGTGTTGTACATGCTGTGGAATTGTTCATTCGTGGATCTCTTGTATGGACTGACCGGTCAAAACATGTTGCTTTTGGACTTTGCTTGTTACAGTGAGGACAAAGAAGAACATGACACAGCACCAGTGAGCAATGGGAATCATAGACTGGATGTGCCTGAGGTCTCACCTCTTAAGAGACTCAATACAACACAAAGACTTGTCAATGACATTGACTCTACTATGCAGTTTGCATTGTCATCACTAGATGAACTTGGCAAAATACCATCATCACAAATTGCTAACACCCAGCATCAGCAGCCACCTCCAGATTTACTCCGAGATGCTGTTAGCCATCCATCACCTCCTCTCACCCGCGCAAGACCGGCCTCTGTTGGGAGCTCAAGGCCAAAATCATCCAAAGGACCGCCACCATTAATCAAACCTAAACCAAAGAGGCCCATGAGACCTGCACCTCCAACTACCAGTACCTTTAAACCAAATCCTGGATTTTCAATCAAAACTAAAACATTATGAAACCCATCTTTTTGTTTTATTTTAACTCACTGCTTGCTTGTGAATGAACTCAATATTCCTTGACCTTGATTGTTACATTTAGTGTATGTTTAACAGTGATTCCACAGGGACTCCAAAGACTCCATCAACTCCAAAATCTCCAGGGACACCAGTAACTCCAAGGATTGAACTGAGTGGAGAGTTTCCTGATTCACATGATGGGGACCCACCTGTTGGTCTTCTTCATCCATCAATACAAGATAGAAAATATAGTGCCAATAAACTGGCTCTTGAACTGAAGAGTATCATCAAGAGTAACCAGAAAGCTTATGAAGAAGATGGTGAAGAAAATGGTCTAGAGAATGCAATTCCTAATCCAGTTCCAAGCCAACAGCTTCCTGATGTTCTGCAGAATTCTCCAGCTAATAGTCGACCAGGATCAGGGGTAGCTCCAGGTATAAATATATCAGTCACACCGCCCTCTGGGACTGACGTTTCACCGTCAACAACGAGGAAAGGACCTCCGCCACCAGTAAGACCCCGGTCTATCAGAAGAATAAAAACTGTACGGACTGCATCACCTACAACAGAGAATGAGGGTGGTGATGGTGCCGGTAATACCAACACGCTTTAGATATATTGTTGCTTAATAACCAAGCTGTTGTGATGTCAATGATACTCTATGTTACTCCAAGCTAGGATGAGCAATTGTTCAGGGGCTGTATATGCTTTGTGGATTCATGCATAGTAATTCACTCCAATACATTTTTCTCATCATGATCATTTGAATCTCACTTGTAGTAGCATAGAGTATCACTGTAGAGTCTAATCTGTGCCCACTCCTAGGCTATTGTAGAAGGAAACATTCATGTACCTGTTTTCCATTCCACAATAGCTTGTGTCCATAGTCTTTAGTACCAAAATTTCATATATGTGACCAACTACCACAAATCTCCAGTTCAGTGGGCACCTGATCGATTTAACTGGGGTTTTTTTTTAGAATCTAAAATAACATATTTTCACATTGATATAACACTTATTTCTGGTTCATACGATGCCCAGAAGTGCAGCATGACATGTCAGAATACTTAAAACTGAGAAGTCTTGCTTTGAAATTGTCATTTTATGCACATTTCTAATTAAACTATGTCTTGAAAAGTTAGTTTTCAAATATCTTGAAGATGAAATGAAACCTAATATTTTGCGAGGGGTTTAAGAGAAGCATGAACATATCAAATATGCTGAAGTATCAATTTGTCAAAATACAACTTTTACCTTTATCTCAAATTGAACAATGCTGACTTTACCGGTGGTTTGTTGTGAAAGGTCACATATATCTCATTAATGTGTACAAGGCTAATGTAAGAAATGAGATTGTTTCTTAAAAAGGTTTTTTGTGGTAATTGTGGTAATAAGCAAGAGAAAATAGGACAACATTTAGGAAAATTGTGTATCTTGACCCTTAAGGTTGAAACAGATGTAATGGAAATTTGATGAGGATTTTTGAAAGATGTTTATTTTGGCTTTATCTGTGGTATCTGTGATTTGTTGAATCAATTGGGAACAACTTTGGTAATCTATAGCATGTCTACAGAGATTATTATGCAGATCGTTTTACTTATAGACTTGAAATTTAACACATTCCATGTTTGTAGGGATGTATGTACCATTTTTGTGTACATAGTATGTTTCAAAGTCACAGATTCCTCATGTATATACATGTGAGTACAATCATTAAAGACATACACTTGTTGTGTTGGCCTCCGTTTGTTGACTTGACCATAAACAAAAACTTATTATTCACTATGGGAGTTACATGGGAGAGCAACACAGGATATGTTAAGGCCTTGTAATTTTAATTTGCCAAATGATAGGTGATGGTATGGCACATGCAATGCTGAATAGAGGTGAAAGGCTATTGAATTGTATATTGACACAGACAAAGCTTTGTATTGTATATGACATATGTACTGAGTTATGGTATGTTCCTAGTCTGAACCTATATATTTCCATCGGTAGACATTCAACCCTAGTCTCTTTTTATGGAACTTGAATCACGCATAGACTATGGTGAGACTAGTGTTGAGTGATATCAACTGGAGAAGGTCACTGGACTTTGAATAAACCATTAATCTATAGTTGTGTGTGTGATAAAAGATGATACTGTGCAGACAGATTTGGTCAAGCTAGTACCCGTTTGAGCATTTTTGGTTTAAATTATGGCTATTATATGTCCAAGGTATAATAATCAAATATCAATTGCCTCTGAGTGTGATAGTATAAAATATGTCATGAGGTCAAATTTTGACTTTTCTGTTTCACAAAGATCAGTCAAAATTAAAAGAATGAAATACTTTTTACTATCACATGAGTAAAGGCAGGTAATATTTATTGGACTCGTTTCTTTTCAAGTCATTATGCAGTAAATACTATCAAATGACTCAAAACATTCTAATTATGATATAGCAAGCATTTGGCCAGGCTGATAGTATGACCAAGAGGAAAATGAGCCAGTGTCCCGTCAGCTTGCAATTCAAGTAGAGTTCTCAATTATTATGAACTGTAACAAGATGTGATGAAATATGATACTTGTTCCATGTTCATCATGCATTTTATCAATATTGGCATTAATGCCTTCATTTTCAACGATTCTCTTGGAATGGTATTCATCATTCGTAGAAATGTAGAAATGAATGCTTATGGATTCTATTTGACCACACTAGTGTTTCTGCCATGTACAATACAGTGGCTCTTCCAAGTATCATTTTTTGTGTCGCACACACTATTCTCAACAAGTTTGTGTTGTTGCTTTTTTGTTGCTTATATAATCAGAACTGCCAGACTTTTGTTGTGTAACTTTTAGATCCTAGGCAAGCATTTATTTTAGCTATATTGCATAGTTGTTTTTTAAATATATTTTTGTTTTCTTTTTACACGGTACAGTAAGTTTGAAGACATTTTTTCCAACCAAAGTAAATATAAGAGATTTAAAAAAAAAATACATAAAATTACCATTGAAATGCAATCAGTCTTCCAGATAATTGTGTAATGTGTGTGTGATATAGTGCAAATGAACGTGTCTTGTTATTCGTCAAATTTAAGTAAAAAAAGCATTTTGGAATAATATTTATAAGACAGTGAGGACTTACGTGATCTTGCCCTTTGTTAAGTGGAACCGCTTAGAATTAATTTTGGTCATTTGGTTCAATGTTGGATGATTAGTATTATCATACAACAAAGTTTCATTTAAAGTCATTTATTCCAAATCAGATTTGAAAATCAATGGACTATTTTGAGTATTACCAAACAAATTGTATATTTTGACAGTGCACGTAAAGGGAGAGAAGAATCACCTGCATCACCGGTAGTGAAGAAGACCCCATCTAACACGCCTGATCTATTGGTTGGTACCCAAGGGGGATTAGCCACCCCTGGAAGCGAACCATCTCTGTCCCCAACGAGGAATCGACTCAGCGCACCTCTGCCGCTTGTACCTAACCCTCAGATGGAGGAGCCTCCCACGTCTCCATTTAATGAGAATTTTGATGGATCTAGTTCTCCATACAGTCAAAGAAAGCGGCCTAATTCCGCACATTTGCTTGACAGAAAAGAGCGTCCATCTTCTCTACATTTGCCTAAAGATGACAAAAGAGATCTGTCACCTAGTAGAGCAAAGACAGTCAAAAATCCATCTCAAAATGACAAAAGAGATGCATCACCTAGTAGAGCAAAGACATCTCAAAAGCCACCTCCTGAAACGGCTCCAAAACCACCAAGAAAACGCAAGCCTCCAGTATCCAGACCAACTCCAAAAAATGTCAATTCAAGGAATTCATCAACAACACTCTAATTTTGTAACGAAGAGATTAATTTGTCAAAGCCAAGTTTTGTACTCATGGTATTAATATTTTATCTCGCAGCATAGAGCGAATTCATCAGAATCACCATCCAATCCAAAGTGCAGGTTATGTAAGACGAAAAATTAATACCATGGGTTCGAAACTTGCATTTGACAAATTAATCTATTAGTTATGTATTTTAAACAAATGAATCTGTTTATTGATGTTAGACTGTGATTTTTTCTTTGAAAAAATGACCAAATTGATTCATATACCACCTCGTAAGTAAGTACTTTTAGCAAAGTCATGCTTATGAGATCATTAGCCAATATTTTTTGTTTGTTTGATATTTTCAAAAACTTTATATTTCTTTAACTTGGTATAATTGAAATGGATTTTTCCAAGAAGAAAGTTATTTATATTTAATCATAATTATATTCATTTTTTAAATTTGTTCTTGTTCATAAAAAATATTACAAGACACTTTGGTTTCAGGTTAATTAATTATTAACTATTATTTTGTTTAAATAAGTTTCGAACAAATCCAAAACTGTAGGTCAATATATCTCCAACTGTAAGTTGTCCGAAATGCATCATATTTTAATTTGCGATTAAGTCATTCCTTGATTTAGTTAACACAAGTTTCAATTTGATGATTTAAATGCCTGTCACATTTTTATTGTAAAGCTTAATTTTGTCAAAGAAATCTGCTATATCTCAAGGTGATCCTGTTTCCAAACTCTTTTGATGCAAATTAATGGATTTACATTTAGCAAGATAACTGGACTTCTGGTCAGAAAAAATGAAGGTGACTTATTAGCGCAACAGGCTTTTTCTTTTATTATTTATTATTAATTTTTAAGTTTTGCTTGTTTTTTGCAGAAATTTATTGATACAAATAATAAAGTGTACACTATAATTAGCCAATGCCTTTGAGGTGGAGTCTCCAAGAAGAAAAAATAATTGAGAAGGCATAAGAGATACAGAAAATAGGGACCACTATGAATCATGATAAAAATTATTAAATTTCATGATGAAATAATAATTAAATGAATTCTTTGGTTCTAATCCAGAATTAAAGTCCACTTACGTGTATGTTGTGGCAATCAGCTGTTGCCTTTATCAACGCTGTAATGAGGCTGATGCTTCTTGTTGTCCCAAGTAGGCTGCGATTAACATAGAATACGGTGCACAATTTTACTTGGGCACGTGTATAGATTCAATCGAACATGTGAATTTGATGCTATCGGGTCACATAAGAGGGCACTATTCGAAAAAAAAAAAATGAATAGCTCGCTGTGCCTGTATAACATTTAGCCACCGAATAGTATATAGCGAATACCGTATACTTCTATGTGATCGCAGCCTTAGTGAGGACCTTGGTGTTGCCAGTCGATCTTTTGTCTTGAAGCAGCATCTCATCAACAACATTTATAAATATGATAGACTGTTAAACTAAAGAAAATCAATTTTATTTAAAATTTTACTTTAGACTACTACAATTTTTGAAATTTTGTTGTCAGTCATGACATTGAACTGACACTTACAACATTTTAAGAGAGGTAAAAGTCAATTTTTACCTCTTATTATCTGCCTACCACTTGAATAGTACTCGCATGATGAGATGTGTAGGGAATACCAATGGCCAGCAGCCCCAGTGTGAGTAACCAAGAGATTTTATTTTTCAATTATTTTTGACATTGTCATTGCAACAAATAATATAGTGATAAGCTTGAAGCAAAACAAATCTGATAACAATCTAACTCATTCATTTTTTTTAACTGAAGAAAAGTGAAGGCTTTATTTTAGGTGTGTGATGTTTGGGCAGTTTCTATTGAGAGAGTTTCTGTTTTGTTCAAAATGCTTTAAATAATTCAAGACAATTTCCTGCCAATTGTTTCAAAGCTGTTGAAATAGATGTAGTAGAATAGCTGCGATATTTTTCTTTTAATTTTAATTTTGATGTATGCAAAATATTGTATTATAATGTCAAATGTAAAAGCTGTATAAAGTTTCTGTTGAAAACTGCTTATATTTTTATGTAAATTTGTGAATTTTTGTCTCCATTCCTTACCATTGTTAATGAACACTTCCATGTCATGTATATACTTTGTTGTACAGTTGATTATCGGTTTTAAAATGAAGCTATGTGTAATACTGTTGCATCGATCAGACTTTGCATTCTATGTAAGCAAGTATTTGCATTTGACCTTTTATTTCAAACCTGCACACACGTAACTAAACCTGTGAGTTGATTATAACCCACCCTAATTGAATGTATATTCTTTCATACTGATGCAATTCAAGGTCAATGAAGAATAATTTATTAAGAACAATTTTTGTATAAAACAGAATATATTTTGTTTGCAATATTTTGTAAGTAAATCCTAATTCCCCCATGGCCCTTATTTCTATAAGATATTTTTGAACAATCTATGGTAAAACATCTGTATGGAACATATGCATAATAATATGATATAATTATTTTATAGGTTTAATGTCAAGTCTTATAAAGGATCAAAATGAAGGACTTTATTAGTAAAAATAAGCCCTTGGTTATGCACTCTACCCTGAAATCAAACAAGATTCAATATTTTTGCACTCTCTGGATACATTAATGGAAACTTGAATCATAAACAATTTCATTCAAAGTTGACCAACAAATCCCCTTTGATTACAAATTTACCGATGCAGCCCATTTTTAAACTAACAGATCTCACTAATATTGGGGAGTGAGGGGCACCCCCACTACAGGGTTGTTAACAGTGGAAAAACATTTTGTGGAAATTTGTGTTAACCCTGATGTTTAATTTGCCACAGAAATATATTGAAGATTTTCTATGGTTTTTGTGTCCCTTCTTGTTGAGAAACAGAATTTTTGTATTCTTTCATTGACTAAAAGATGGTACAAAGACTCATTAAAAAATCTTTTTTGAGAATTTTAGGTTAATGAATTTTCTAGAATTTCTTACCCAAATTAAGCAATGTAAACAAGAGTGCATATTTAGTCCATGGTCTCCCCCAAATATGATTCTTGTCAAGTTGAAGAGACTGTATGCGTAATTTTGAGAATACAAGTAAAGCTCCACTAAGTTACACCTAAGATAATGTAATAAAGGTGTTATTTAGATCTAACCAAAGATGCATTTGATAACCTTGTGTCTGTGAATACAACCCTAATCTCCTAGTGTGTTTGTGGACTTGTGATGTGAAAGTTTTAAGATTTACGTTCACATTGTCTTCATATTATCGTCAGAATCATAGTTAGAAAGCAAAATCACTAGGCTGAATGCAAGGAAGGTTTACTCAGCGTACTGTGAAACTTCATGTCGTCATGTGAGTGCAAGAAAGTCGTATCCGCAATAGCTTCCATTTGTCGTAAATTTGGATTGCACACTGTCTAATCTCCAATCTTGGGTCAGTGGTTCTTGAAATGGTTCTTCATGTGAGGGATTTTTCACATTCTTATGACAAAGTATAAAATAAAAATAACTTAGGGCAGCTATTGCAGATACGACTTTCTTGCACTCACATGACGATGTTCTGGTGTTTTGTGTTTAAAACCACATAGTGTATTATCATATGGTGTGTCTTTATTCTTAAGTATAAAATAAGATCAAACTGCATCATGAAAATTTACATGAAAATAAAAATCTGAAATTGTATAATTCGGATTAGGATTCGGTAGATGGTACACAAATCCAATTTATGAGATGGTGTAGCTCAGTCATTTTAATTTGAAATGTGTCTTAGTATTATGCAATAAATAAATGTATGCACTCCCAATCACCCTTCTTGCCTGACACAAGCAGTTGAATTGTTTATGCAAATGACACATTTTATAAAAAAATTTCCAAACACAACAATGAGATTTTGAAGGCATATGATATTGGGTGATACAGTTTGCTGAAGTATGGAAATTACCTAGTCCTAGACTACATATATATTTTTTAAATGGGAAGATTTTTGTAACATTTTTTAGTTTGTATGTGATATGGGTAAACAGGGTGTCGGCTCTTTGTACTTCAAGGTACACATGCACTAATACAATTCAGTCGCGGATCCAGGGGGGAGCGGAAGGGGCGGGCGCCCCCCGTAAAATTGGAAAAATCCTGCAAAATTGGGTCAATTTTGTTATAAAAGCTGAAAAACACACTCACCGCCCCCTGTAAAATTCAGATCCTAGATCCGCGGCTGCAATTCCATGTAAAAGGAGGTTCTTCTCAAACAATTCTCCAATTTTTGTTTTCAAGCAATTATAGAGAAAGGGATACCTCCCTGTGACAACTTTGCAACATTTGACATACTGTCAGTAGAGTGACCTAACAATAGATTTACAGGGGAGATACAAGGCACGCCGCCATTTTTATTC